>ML797246.1:284184-294348 GCA_009831015.1 Picea engelmannii | reverse complement strand
TTTGGTGCATGGTTGATGCACTTATTCATGGTAGAGGTTGATGTACAAGTTGGTGCATGGTTGATGCACTTATTTATGGTACAGGTTGATAAAAGGTTGAGGTATAGGTTGATGCATGGTTGATGCATGTTTCATGTTATTGGTATAGGTTGTTTGGTGCAAGTTTGTAACAACCCTAGTTGAATATATGCTTAGGGATTATTAAGTAAAAATTAATTAGGTAATTAATTGTCCTAAACATTAAAGGGGGCGATCCTCTGACTATAAAATCTTACCAAAGAAAAGAAAGGAGTAGATACTTTGTAGTGATTGTAGAAGTTGGAAGAAGATAATAGATTTCTTATAAAAAATGTGAAAGTCAACTTTAATATCAATTGATACATAAATAAGTTAAAATCATCATAAAAGTGAAAGCTTATACTGATTATTAAAATAAAAAACACAAATATTATCAAAATTAAAATAAAAAACACAAAAAAAAATATTAATTTTCAAAATTTATCAAAAATAAAAAAATTCTTATTATCAACACTTTTAACCAATAGTATAATCAACTAATTATTTATAATGATTATTTTCACTCCTTACAAAATATATCAACTTAATAATTAAAATAAAAAACACAAATATTATAACTATATTTTAGATTAAAATAATTATAATAATATTACATATATTATAACGATAATGCATATAATTCCAAAGGATTATCACATGCGTTGCGCATGTAAGTCCAAAGGATTATAAGAATCTTATGCAGAAAGCTAGTGGCCCAATTTAGATCATGATGAATTTTGAAAAACGTAAGTATTATAACTATAGTGCATATAAGTTCAAAAAATTATAATTATAAAAGTTAAAAGTAAGATGTTTATTGGAAATAAGGTACATACTTTTATCGAGGTAAATATGAATTTCATGAATGAATATTTGTTTTTAGAATGTTATCAAGAGTCATATTACTTTATATTCATAAAGAATATTTTTAAAAGGAATTTGTTGAAAGTATTAATATTCACTATAAAATTTAATTATTATTTTATATTAATAATTATGTGTTGAATTTTTTGGAAAACTAATTAAATTAGATTATTAAAAAAAATCATGAGTTTAATAGATTATTATATTTCAGATATGTTGGAGAAAATTGTCCCAAATATAATTGGAGTTTAATTATATAAACAAAGTCTCTTATATCACATAAATCTTATCTATAAAACATTTGGTTAGTGCTCATATATTGTCCATATATTTGACTCACAGTGATGATTCCGATGTAGTTAGAATTAGCTTCAACCTCTCAAATGTGGTAAAATATTAAATTTCAAGTGAGAAATTTTATGTTGCTTTTGGCCCTAGTGATATTGCATTTTTTCCTCTCTTTTTTCAAACTAGCTTCAACCTTTGATAAAACTGAAGGTTCCCAAAATCAAAATAAGAGATAAAAATGGAGAAGTGAGATAAAGAGAGAGAAGTGATCTAGTTTTTTTTTGTAAGTAAAAAATATGGGACCTGTTATATTAGCATAAGCAAAATACAGTAACCGTTTGCGATGCCAGCTATCCTGCCTAAACAGGAAACCGGGACAGCTGGGCATCCCTTGCCATGTGTTTCCCAGCTAACAAAATTAACAAAATGAACAATGTGTCGTCTTGCCCGAAGGAAACCAGGACTATCAGTCATGAAGTTTAAACTGTATGCCATGCATTGGTTCTAAGAAAACTAAGAGCTAACTGGCCCGAAGCCTAATTCATAACATAAAAAGAAAATTCTAACCACGAACATCATTTAACCTTTGAGCCTACGTGCTTGTCCTTGTCCTCGTGCTGTCGCCACCCTACTGGAAACGCATTAGCCTGCGCGCACGTTGGGCATTGCCTCTTTGGAAGAGTTTTGGAGTGAGCTGCGAAGAGCAGGTCGAGTCTCTGGTCAATTCAGGCGAGGCGAAAGACCTGATCATCCAACAGACTCCTCAACTCGAAAATGAGAGTGAGGTACCCCGAGTCAGTGAAGAGTGGTTGCTCCTGCCTGTGGCTATTAATTGACACCGATGGAATGGTCTCTGTTGCGTCATGATGCGTATGCGCCTGTTGGTTGTGGGATTGTAGCGTTGCCTCCATGGGTGGTTCAGGAGGAATATCCTCTTGTATATAGCAGGGGGTGTAAGGCTCCTCTAGGATGGTCTCAGTTTAGCAGTGACTCCAAGGGGAGAAAGAAGAATGTGGGATACAACCAATAGTGTTGAGTGGGCATTGTAAGAAAAGGTGTAGCTTCCTTTAGAATGAAATTATGGTGGAAAAATAAGTCTTTGGTGTGACTTTTATCATGCGGATCCACCCTTTATTAATTCCCGACCGTTTTCACTGTTGGGAAAAGTGTTGTGTTGGAACAATGATGATGCATATGTAGAGAGAGAGAGAGAGAGAGAGAGAGAGAGAGAGAGAGAGAGAGAGAGAGAAATCCAATGTCACGCATAAACATGTGAAGAATTGCAGTCCATCTTGGAAGTGAAAACATGAGAGAAGCTTAACGAGAGATGCACATAGTAGATAGAGCACTAGTTGAGTGTGTAGATTGAATAACTAAAAAATGTTGAAGAAGTCCAATATGTATAAGAGATAGATCATTGTTCACTATGATTCTTGATCCATTGAAAGAAATTATGTGAGTCCCAATGGTACAATCATGGCATCATGAAAGAGAAGTATTTGTCCTTCCATGTTCTTCCATCGTATCTCCTCTAACAACAAATATGAAACCACATCATCGAAACTCAAGGTATTTGTACTACTACCTATGTCCACAACTAGACTATCCCACAGTCTGGTCAAGAGAACAATAAACTAATACACTTATCTTCATATCAAATTTCAATCTCTACAAATAATAATTGACTTACCATAGTACTCAATGCATTCAGATGCTCTGTCACTGAGTCTCCATCTCTCATCCTCGGGTTATACAACTTCTTTTGCAAAAATAGTTGATTTACCAAGGATTTAGATTGATACAAGTTCCCCAACTTAAATCATAACTCCTTGGCTATAGTTTCCCCTAAAACATTTAGTAATATTGAATATGAGAGACACAATCAAATTGTGCTCTTCGCCCTCAAATCCAACATTTTCCAGTCATTTGTTGATGTTCCTATAGGTCCAATACCTATATCCACCATGATTCATTAATCTTTGTCTACCAATAGATCTTCCATCTTGATCTTCCATAACTCAAAACATTGCTCATTAAATTTCTTGATCTCTATTTTCAAACTTCTCACCATTTCTTTTCACTTGAAGAATCAATACCACATATCTCCCACTATAACAAGGCTTATAACAGTTCTGAGCCAAACCCCTGACCACAAAGGTGTCCCCCTGAAACCAATAATTTCTCTGATACCAAATGTATATTTTAACCTTGTACAATATTTTACTGCAAATATATTTTCAATAAAGGAACATAAAAGATGCAATGGAAAATACACACATTACATAGATATTTTTCCCCCAGAAATCGAAACTGGAAAAACCAACATATTTTATATTCATTCACCTGATACATTGTTTACAATACAATCTAATTCCAAAACCCTAATCCAATGACTGGATTAGTCAATAACCCTAATTCCTCAAACGAAAATAGAAAACCATCAGCGAAAAACAATGTCCCCCCAAACCCCCATGTAGTGGGGCTCCTCCCCCTACAAATCCCCTAGACATGGGTGCTCCACTCCCCTCTTACCCCCATGCATGCACAGCGCAATGTAGACATTATTTCTAGTCGTGCAAAGTGTAAATATTTTGAACCTGCACATAATAGATCTAGCTAAACAATAATACACACATATGTAGAGAGAATTGGAGAAAGAAGAAGAAAGAGAGAAAGAATGAAAGAATTCTCGTTAACCATTGTGAATAATGAATAATTTACACGTGATATACTCTGTATAACTCAATGAGTGCTCATTGGAGGATAACCAATGCGCCATAGTGGTGGTATAGAGTGATCTGGACACACACCAATAGTTACGGTAGTGAACTTCCACCTAGTCTAGTCTCTCAGGTAGTTAAGGGAGTGAACTACCACCTAGTTGAGTTAACTAGTCAACTAGTCTTCAGTCAACTGACTGAACAGAGAGTAGTGAGGATTTAACTTAGGGAATCAAGGGTAATGAACTATTATGATGATGATCCCAAGGAAAGGTCGAATTAGCATGGTGATGATCCCAATGTTGCATGGTGATAAAACCAATTCAACATCTAAACTCAACTCAACTAGTCAAACTGAAGTGTCAAATGAAAGAAAATATAGGAGACTAGATAATCCTAAAATATAGGAGACTAGATAATCCAGGTGGAAATTTCTCCGCTAAAATATAGGAGACTAGATAATGACTAATTATGACTAATAAAAAAAGAAAAAGCTTAGGAAAAAGAAATCCTAGGTGTGTGTGAAGTAACTCTAATAGCCCCCCATGAACTATGGTGAAAATAAAAAATGGGTCCCGGCAACGAGGCCATGGTAGGTACCCAAATAAAAAAGATACACTGAAATAAAGTGAGGAAAGAGGGAAAACCTCATGGGAAACCCCCGCCCCACCCCCCACCCTCAAGGTACAATGTATGTAAAAAGAAGAACTACAATTGCTAGGAAACCGTGTCCGTCACTCCAACATGACTTCCTAGAGAATGAAACTTTTGCTCAGTGAAGGTCTTGGTGAAGATGTCTATCATCTGTTCTACTGAAGGACATAACTGTAGGTTGATGAACCCCTCATGTAATAAGTCCCGAATGTAGTGCATGTGGATCTTGATGTGCCTTGTCTGTTGCCACTGAACTGGATCTCTACAGAACTTCAGAGTGCTCTGGTTGTCACACTAGATGACGATCCATCGATGAAACTAAATGCCCAACTCAGTGACAAAATGGTGTATCCACATATCCTAAATGCTTATGTTAACTACCTCTCTGTACTCTTCCTCGGTTGAAGATAGAGAAATGGCAACTTGCTTCTTGCTTGACCAACATATAGGCCGGGAGCCAATACTGAGTGAGTAACCATATGTGGACTTCCAATCAAGGCTATCGCTAGCCTAGTTAGAATCAGTAAACTCGATGAGATATAATGTAGAGACTGCTACATAATAAATCCCAAAGGTGATGGTTCCCTGTACGTATCGAAGGATACACTTTGCAGCCTTCCAATGTAGCTCATGTGACTCCTGCATGAACCTGGAAACTACACCAACTGCATAGGAGAGGTCTGGTCTGGAGTGTGTGAGATACAACAAGCTCCCTGCTAGATGTTTGTATAGTGTGTTTTCGACCAATGGAGTCTCCCCGCCATCCTCAAGTTTGACTCCTGATAGGAAAGGCGTCGAAGCAAACTTGTAGTCTTTCATGTAAAATCTCTCAAGAAGATCTCGTGCATACTTGGCCTGAGATAGTTTGATTCCTGATGTATCCTGACTGATATCGATTCCAAGGAAGAAGTGTAGCAGACCCATGTCCTTCATCAAAAACCCATGATTTAGAATCCTCTTGACTGCAGCAATCGTTGAAGTCGAGCAACCGGTGATCAACAAATCATCAACATACAAAACTAAAAGTAGAAGTGAAATGGTTGTCTTGAGCATATACACATTCGGGTCTGATTTACAACATATAAAGTTCTGTGACAACAGGTAGGATTCCATCTTGTCATACCATGCCCTCAGAGCCTGCTTGAGGCCATAAAGTGACTTCTTCAATCGACAAACCAAATATGAGTCTTGCATAAATCCCTATGGCTTATCCATGTAGATCTCCTCAGAGAGATCACCGTGAAGAAATGCATTCTTCACGTCCATCTGATGGACTTCCCAACCCTCAATTGTCACAATGGCAAGTGCCAATTGTATGGAATCCATCTTTATTGCTAGAGCGAAGGTCTCATCATAGTCAATACCATGAACCTGTTGAAATCCTTTGGCAACAAGCTTGGCTTTGTATTTACTAATTTTTCCATCCGCTATGCTCTTGGTCCTATAGAACCATCTTCATTTGACAATTTTCCTCCTAGGAGGAAGGGGAACTAGATCCCAAGTCTGGTTCTCAAGGAGGGAGTTGTACGCTTCTTGCATGGCAGATTCCCAAAAAGGATTTCCAGCAGTCTCACCATAAGACTGTGGATCTTAAGACTGAACCAAGAAAAGATGCATGAAGGGAAATGGTTCAGTGGAAGTGAGTGCAATAGGAGCCTCCTCGAAATCAGATCGAGTCATCCTAGTATCAGCTAGATCACCAATGATTTCCCCTGCATCCTGAAGATTAGTTTGTGCCCACTTGGGCCTTTTCTTTGGCTCTGCAACTTCATCTGGATGCTCTGACTATGCATCTGACTGTACTAACTCTAAATCTGAATCATCTGAGTCCTCTGAATCAGAAATCTTGTCTAAAGAAGAGTCGACATGTGCACGATCATCATCTCAAACAGGTGGAAGAGTGAAGGTGTTTGCATGCAGCTGTTAAGGTACATGTGAGACACTTTCCTCAAATTGGACACTACGCTCAATGATGAGCCAGTCCGAGGAAAGATCAATAAGTCAATATCCCTTCACACCATCGGGGTATCCAACAAAAATGCACTCATTGCTCTGTGGATCAAGTGCCTTCCTCTTTTCAGAGGGAATCCTTGTCCATGCACGTGAACCAAAAATGCGAAAGTGGGTCACTTCCTATTTGAGTCCACTCTGAGCCTCGTAGGGGGTCTTATCCTTAACATATCTATGGGGAGATATGTTTTTGATGTATGTTGCACAATTAAGTGCTTCATCCCATAGTCTATGTGGGAGTGACTTTGCATGCAACATGCAAGATGCCATCTCCTTTAGAGATATGCTTTTTTTCTCAGCAACTATGTTTTGTTGCGAAGTATAGGGAACTGTGTGGTGCAACTGGATCCATGCCTCATGGAAAAGATTATGAATATCATGATTTAAATACTCTCCCCTATTATCATTTCAGAGGACTTTGATCTTCTTTTCGGACTGTGTCTCAACCAAGGCTTTGAAATATTTGAGGTGTTAAAAGACCTCATATTTTTTCCTCAAAAATTAGATGCAAGTAAAACGTGAGAAATCATCAACAAAAATGAGAACAAACCTCACTTTCTTGATGGATGGATGCGGAAAAGGACCCATAAGGTCACTTTGGATCAGATCTAAAGGTGCGGAAGCTCGCTGAGACTTTCCTTTGTCAAATTTTTCTTGAGGGTGTTTTCTGAGAACACATCCATCAGATACTCCCTTGGAGAAATGGATTTCTGGTAGACAATCAACCAATTTGTGCTTGATAAGCTGTTGCATGTATCTGAAATTCAAATGTTCAAACCTTTCGTGCCATATCCTACTACTTTCATAAGCATGAGTAAGCAGTAAAACAAAATTGGGTTCAAAGAATTTAGAAAAAGGTATACAATCTAGACTGATGATATACCTCACCAGTAGCAACCCTGGAGTTGGTTTACATGTCGTATATGTCCACATAATTTGGTGTGAATATGACTTTCTTTCCAGTTCTGGAATTCATCCTCTGATACACAGAGAGAAGGTTGACATAAAGTTTGGGAATGTGCAACACATTCTCGAAGCTTTTGTTGGTGAGTTCAATCCTTCCTTTGCCAGTGACTTTGACAAAAGAGTTGTCAGCCATCATAATAGGAGGAACTTTGCATGCATCCAAAGAAGAATATACTGCATTTGAGGAAGCCATGTGATGTGATGCTCCTGAATCAACGATCCAAGCATCGAGAGAGGAGTTAGTGGCAATCAAGGCATGGATATAATTTCCTTTCTTGGGATTAAGATCTTCTGGATTCTTATTCTTGGAACCCTCAGGAATGCCATCTCCAAGGTTGTTTTGCTGAAGTATTTGAGTCATTAGATCAATTTTTTTTTGCATGCATGCAGATTTTGAATGGAATCATTTGTGACAGTACGTGCATTTATCCCCTTTTCTTCCCTTTTCCCCTTTGGATCCAGAGGCATCGGTGAAGGGTTTTGTCTACCCTTCCTTATTCATATGTGCATGATCTTTTCTCTTATCTTTATCTTTAGATTTCTAATATTTGTGGTTTTCATCATGCACAGTGAGTGCATCCGCCCTTTGGCCTTTGATAATTCCCATGTTGATGAGATTGGTTTTCTCTTGTGTGAGGGATTCGATAAAGTCCTCAAGTGAAGGCATCTTCCAGGTGGCTCCAGAGGAGAATATGACAGTATGGAATGTAGATATGAAAATAGATAATTCAGGACCAAGCTTGGAGAGAATGGTGAGAACTATTTGTTTCTCCTCCTTCAATTTATTAACCACGCAAGATTTGAGTTGCAACAGTAAATCCTTGAATTTTGTAATTAAATCATGGATATTGTCGAAGCTTTTTGAATCCAATGTGAGAAACTCCACCTCTAGCATGTGTCCCCTCATCTCATCCTATTTTCCAAAGATCCCTTCCAAGGTGGTCCAGGCTTCATTGGGAGTCTTATAGGAAGATATGTGAAAGAGGAGATAGATAGAAATAACACTGCAAATTGTTTTGAGTGCTTCATCCATGTGATTTAAGTACTTGGATTTTTCTATGTCTGATTTCAGTTCTGTATCTACATTCAATTTTAACCTGTACAACCCACTGGTTCGGAGATCTATGGCTATTTTCTCCTTCCATGCAAAATAGTTGTACCGTGTAAGAATGAATTCTTTTTGGAAATCCATCTTGCGATGTCTTCAATCTTTTGTACCTACAAAAAAATTTGTTGTAGCTTTTTCTGAACAGTTCGTCACCTATGATACTATGTAAATGTTTTGAACTTGCACAGAATAGATCTAGCTAAACAATAATACACACATTTGCAGAGAGAATTGGAGAAAGAAGAAGAAGGAGAGAAAGAATGAAATAATTCACATTAACTGTTGTGAATAATGAATAATTTACACATGATATAATCTATATAACTCAATAAGTGAACACTGGAGGAGAACCAATGCACTATAGTGGTGGTCTATAGTGATCTGGACATAGACCAATAGTTACGAGAGTGAACTGCTACCTAGTCTAGTCTCTCAGGCAGTTACGGTAGTGAACTACCACCTAGTTGAGTTAACTAATCAATTAGTCTTTAGTTAACTGACTGAGAAGAGAGTAGTGAGGAGTTAACTCAAGGAATCAAGGGTAATGCATCAGTCTGGTGATGATCCTAAGGAAAGGTCAAATTATCATGGTGATGATCCCAATGTTGCATGGTGATAAATCAATTCAACATCTAAACTCAACTCAACTAGTAAAACTGAAGTGTCAACTGAAAGAGAATATTCTCCAGGTGGAATATTCTCCCCTAAAATATAGGAGAGTGGATAATGACTAATTATGACTAATAATCAAGGAAAAACCTTAGGAAAAAGAAATCCTAGGTGTGTGTGAAGTAACTCCAACACAATGAATATAACACATATCCAACACATAGTGCATCTTGCATTTCAATAATGACACCTCAATCATTTTGGAAATGGTCATCAAGAAATAATTGATATGGGTTTCCTATCCCAAACTATGCAGAGTCTAATTGGGGCTTTATGCTATACAATACCCTTTTCCGTTGAAGAGAAATTTTCTCACATCATCAAGACCCATTCACCCATAACTTATGTTTGAGAATTGTAATGGTGTACATAACTCCACTTCGAGGCCAAACATACCATTCAGAGTAGTGAAAATTTTAAGGATCCATACTTATCTTAATGTGAAGAAACCTTGGAGAATTGTACTAATTCTTAAAATGATAACAATAAAAATTTTGGAAATATTCTTGTAAAAATATTCAAACATCTAATGATTTTATATAGCTTCTATAAAATTTGGGTGAATTTTAGTGTAAAATAGTTTTACCCTATGGAATTTGGGTGAATCATTTTCGAAAAACTGGAAATTAGTGAATCTTTTTGGAAAAAGATATGGAAAATTATCCCATAGGAAAAAATTATCCCTTAAATTTTTCCTTTCTTTAGAGGCCATGTGATTTCTTAGGCCTTGAATCCTATAATATTCATGTATGGCCTAAGAACATACCCCTCCTCACCATATCAAGGTCAAAAAAACCTATACCTAGTTCTAAAAATGTCTTAATATCC
>ML797246.1:261376-274271 GCA_009831015.1 Picea engelmannii | reverse complement strand
GTTATCGTGTGGATCCACCCTTTATTAATTCCCAACAGTGAATTGTTGGGAAAATGTTGAAGTGTTGTGTTGGAACAAGGATGATGCATATGTAGAGAGAGAAAATACAATGTCACACATAAGCATGTGAAGAATTGCAGTCCTTCATGGAAGTGAAAACATGAGAGAATCTTAACAAGAGATGTGCATAGTAGACAGAGTATAGGTTGAGTGTGTAGATTGAATAACTAACAAATGTTGAAGAAGTCGAATATTTCTAAGAGATACATCATTTTTCACTTTGATTCTTCATCCACTGAAACAAATTATGAGAGTCCCAATGGTGCAATCATGGCATGATGAACAAAAAGTCTCTAATTGAGTAGCACAAAGTTGATATAATTAAAGTGTGTCTAGCAATAAGAAAATACTCACTACTAAGGAAGATGATGGTTGTGTTGAGATGGATTTAGATGCTTGGCCTATAAGAGAATGAGGTAGGATTTTCAAGGCTAACATGAAGGTTGTTGATTATGACATTTACAAAGCTAGGGAACAAGATGATGGACATGATATAGGGATAACTAGACGAGAGGGGAATATGGTGTTAGTTATTGATACACTCCTAAAAGGTTGAGTGCACTTGAATCTAGTGTCCTGCCATTGTGCTTTGGTAAGGACATGAGAATTGTTGGAAACATCGACTATATGAAGATTTGAGACGTGTTGGAAATGTAGAATGCCTGAGGATTTGTGTATGGTAAGGATATTTTGATTTGAGCTTGTAGTGATCTAGAATTGTTTCTTACTTATTTATTGATATCAAAAACATGTTGTAGGTGTAAGATCCCGCTCCGGCGCACTAAGCAAACTTATTCTTTGAGGACACTTGCTTGCAAGTGATTCGTATTATTATGCTATTAAAACATTTGATTTTGATTATGAGGTGTTATGGGTTGATGACATGTTGTTTTATTGCATTGACATAGACATGTGCGATTGACTCGGTTTTACTGAGTGTGCAGGATTTTGGACCTCGAGGATGTAGAGGCATCGATGGAACCCCTTAGACACCGGATCGAGTTGGGGAGTGTACCATTGGGGTTTGATTGTTTTACTGTGATATTAGTGCATTTGATTAGATGATATGATATGGATATATTCTGACATGATTCGTTGATGATGCAGGCTAACGGTAGCTTGCTGACCAGACTCACATGTGGAGTAAAGGGGTCACGCAGAACTACCAGAGATGTTGAGGGAGAGGTGTGGACAACAACCCCGCCACAACCTACTAGCACTCCCATCGTGGCTTGAAATGTAGGTTAACGTTTACCTAGTTCGTGAGGACCCATGATGCTGTGAGGGCAGACTGCGATAGTCACTCACGATGACTCTAAGGGGCGTGAAATAAGGCGGGGGCCTTATTCCTTAGATGCCCTTAGTCTCCCACCAGTTCACCTGACGGAGTGTTGACTCCATGGGTTTTTGATGTCTACCAAGTCAGTCAAGAGGCGAGTGGCACCCTTAGAGCACATGGTGCGTCCTAAAGGGCATGTCACACAAGAAAAATGGAAAGAGGTGAGTGGCACCCTTGGAGCATGTAGTGCACCCTAAAGGGCATGTCGCGCAAGGGAAACAAATTAGGGCGAGTGGCACCCTTGGAGCACCTAGTGCATCCTGAAGGGCACATCATGTTGTTGATAATAAATGAATGATCTTAGATGGCCTTAGGATGAATAACATGTTAAAAAATTTTAAAAACAAATTCCCTAATAAAATGCCGCCTAGTACGAAAATTTAAGGTCTAAGTTTAAATTGTGCTAGTGGTCAAATTTTATCTATCTATTTAAAATAAATAAATAAATAATAATATTAATTATACTCTTCGTTAAATCTTGTAATAATAAGGGGGTAAGAAATTTAAATGATTCATAAATATTTGTTCAGATAAATTTAAAAATAGAAAAGGGAAATAATTGTTTTATTATTTATGATAATTTAAAATTATTAACTAAAAAGGGAAAAAGGAAAAAGGGGGTTAATTTCTACACCTACCAATTTGAGTCCTAAATGAAAAGGGGAAAGAGGGAAATCTAAAATATTTAGGAAACTAGGAAAAGAGGGAAACATAAGAAGAAAAAGGAAACCCAAGGGAAAAAGCAGAAAGTCAAACTTAGTAAGGTATCTACCATTAAGAACGTTCTAATTTAAAACTGAACTAGCAAATTGATAATGGGGAAAGTCATTAAAACCTGTAAAAGAATTTGGGGACACCTATGAGTGATTCTAGGAGTGACTCTAGGTGGGTGAGAGAAATAAGAGAATTTAATTAATTTGTGGAGGAATGAAGGGGATGGGTGACACTTGTATGGGGAGGGATTTTTAGGATTTTATTTTTAAAAACTTAATTAAATGAGATTTTAGGAAAGTAAGGGACTTCGAAATTCTATATAATGAAGTGACGAGAAGGATGAATGATCTCTTTTGTTTGCGTAACATTACGCTGCAGAAATCTCTACTTGACTGAATTAGCTTGTGGGAGTTGGGATACCCAGCTTGGTGAGGAGTGGTAGCTCGGCCTTGTGAAGCAAGCTAGGAGCTATCTCAAACTTTGGATAGTGTGTGTGGCCCCTTTGCGGCTCGGGGGGATAAGGGGGAAGAAGAGTACCGCTAGCATTGGCTGGGAGGTACCGATGAAGTCTCGCCGGTCAGCAAGCGAGAGTTGCACGGAGCACGCGGGACGCCACTTAGAGCAGGTGATCAGGCAACGGTACACTCTCTTCATTTTTGTATGGTAGATTGTTGTAGGATTTATGCTTGGATCTGCATGTTTAATGGAGTAAGTAAACTGATTGTCTAGATTGATGACTGAATTTATTTCATATCCTAGCTCGATGATTGATTGACTCCCATGGCCTTCATTTCCCCACATGTCTTGACCTCCTTATGGTCTTTGATTGTGACCATTGTGGTGGTTTTATCTATCATCCCTAGATCATCAGTCCTTTCCTGGGCAGTCGGCCAGGAGCCTGATCTACGGTTGTCGCTTCGGCATTGATAGACCTATGGATCTCAACGCCCTGCCTTTCTGTGTGAGGATGATGAGAAAATGACGAACCTATCAACTGTGTAGCTTCGTTGTTGTCCTTGGATGATTGGATCCTTTCAGTTCTCTTACTGTTGTCTGCAATTTGTATTGGTATTCTGGCAATGGAAAAACGAATTGATTCATGTCTGGATTTTGTATTTGTATTCTGGCAATGGAAAAACGAATTGATTCATGTTTTCATTTTGTATGGGTATTCGGGCAATGGAAAAATGAATTGATTCATGTTTTCATTTGGTATTGGTATCCTGGAAATGGAAAAATATTTTTTCTTTTAAATGTTGCCAGAGATTGCCATTTTAAATGCCCACGTTTTGCTTTCAAATGAGACAGAGATTGTCATTTAAAATTGCCCATGTTTTTGCTTTCAAATGAGATTGAGTTTGTTGTTTTAAATGCCCACGTTTTTCCTTCAAATGAGACCAATATTGTTGTTTTAATTGCTCACATTTTTTCTTTCAAATGAGACTGAGTTTACTGTTTTAAATGCCCACATTTTTTTTCTTTCAAATGAGACTGAGTTTGTTGTTCTAAATGCCCACGTTTTTGCTTTCAAATGAGACTGAGTTTGTTGTTTTAAATGCCCACGTTTTTTCTTTCAAATGAAACTAAGATTTCCATTTTAAATGCCCACGTTTTTGCTTTCTAACAATGGACCGAGTTGCTGTAGAAATCACCCACGAATTTAGCCTTTAAAATCTTAAATTCACTTGCCGGAATGACCACGGTTTTGGTAAATAAAAATTGACTGTGTGGATGTTGAATTCGCCCACCCTTTTTTTGCTATTCAATTCATAATTGACTTGTAGTAATGACCATGATTTCGCCTTCAAACTGGGGTTGCATTTTCCCTTGAGTGATGGAGTGCGTTGATGTTGATTGGATACATTTACCTTTAATTGTTGAGTTGTTGTCCACTGGGCACGATTGGCTACCATGTGGGCACTGCGTTTTTGTTAATTTTTCCACAGTGAATTAAATGGATAACAGATAGTTAAATGCCTTACTATTGCTAGATTCATTGTTATGTAATGGTCACATTAAATTCCTTGATTTTTGCTAGCAAATAAAATGGATAACAATGAGTTTAATGCCTCGTTATTGCTAGATTCATTGGTATGTAACAGTTATATTAATTGCCAGAACAATTGCTACAACAATGTAAATGGCCATCGGATTCATTCTTTGGATTAAATGACACAACGAGTTAAATGTTAACTAACACCTTAGATGCCTTATTATTGTTGTATTACTTGTTATGACAACAATCATGTAAACTACCTTATTAGTGCGCTTTTAATTGTCATGTTAATGGTCATGTAATTGCCTTGTTATTTCTATATTAATTGTTAAGTAACCGCTATGTTAATTTCCTCGTTAAATTACTCCATCCCTGCTAATAGTTAGTAGTTCCCTTCTAATATTATTAGACAAATAGTAATGTTAGTTCGATCAATATAACTAGACTACATGCTGAGATTTAATTGTTCATAAGTGTTATAATGATAGAATTATACTTTAAGATTGTAAATGTTGTTATTTAAGTTAGTGTCTAGTTGGGTGGAGAATTTGGATTAACATAGACTTGATCGATTAGGTTGTGTTAAAGATTAAAATTTGATTGGTAAGTAAGGAATGGATTGCAAATTTTAGACTCGTTGGATTGAATTTTAATTAAGGATAGAGGGCATTTATAATTATGGTTTTAGTATTGACCACTTATATTTGCAAAATTAATTGTATTAACGTTTATTTAGCGAACGCATTATTGTCTAATGGAACCCTTAGAATGGAACCCTTGTTAAAATTGAATGTAATCATAGAACGGTTAGACTGGGTGATTGGTGGGGGCGGGGACGATGTCATGTGGGCTGGCATCACCCCTTGTCTTCGTCCTCTTGTGTCTCGTCAACCTTTGTGTGGGGTAAGTATAGTCTCCAAGTAAGTATTCGGTTCCTATCTCATCAGAGTTTTCTTGAGTCTTGGTCCCTTTTGTTTTGCGCCAAGGTTATTGACGCATCTATCACCCGGTGAATGGCATGATTCCTGATGAGGGGATCATGGCATGCCCTAGGGATAGAGGAGAATGAGATCTTGGCTGGAGTAGGTTCTTTTGTGTGAGTGCTGACGAGCGTACAAGTTGCTCTTGGAACAAGTGTCGAATGCCTTCAGACGTTAGGTCCGTGCGCCTTGAGGTTCTAGTATTTGTTCGTCTAGGTCGTGATGTCGAGATGGGGGTGTTATCCCTTAGCTTGTAGGCGTGGTCTTGTTTGCGTCGGACGGGTAGTCGTACTCCTTGTTATTTTGTGCATGTTTTCCAGTTGTCTTGAGCCGGTGTGTGGTGTCATAGTAACTTATTGCCTGGACTGTGTGCTAGTGTTCATCGTCAGTGGTGTGATTAAACTGTTGTTCGTCGTCATAATGATGGGGTCGTTACAATAGGGATGAAGTGATCAATATGAATTGAAAGTGTCACATCTATGATCTGATGTTTTTCTCCTAAACTGTAAACAAGTAGAAAACAATGGTTGTCATGCATCATTGATATGGAATATATTGTAGGGTCCAATTGAGTGCTAGTGGTGATGTGTATCCATGTTGGAAGAATATAAATATGAAGAGAATGTGTATAACCATGAATATGATATGATAAGGGATGTATACTATATCCAAGTAGAACTATAGTAACCATTTAACATATTGTGTTGAAGTTTACAATTTCTATTTGAGTAGACATAAAAATAAAATGTTGAGGTTATGGCACTATTATTGCTATAGAATGAAGTGTTGTATTGTTTGATATACACCTACAGTTTTGAATCACTGGAAGATGTATCTTGTAATGAGATAAATATTGGGGGTAATAGAGAAGAATGGCTAAAGGAATTGATGTGTACCAAAGTGTAGTTTTGGGGTGTCGGTTCTTGTGAATTTGAGATGTTGGCATAAAAGGAATATGTAAAGGGTGGTATAAGGTAGGTTTTGTATCTATCATTGTTATAGACATTGATACCATGAGGGGAATTAGAGTGTGAAACATAATAGAGGATAAATCCCATAGTTGTTGGTGGGTGTGTGGCAGAGAAAAAAAAGTTTGAGTTAATGTTGGTTAGGAGTGTTCATGATTTAGAATGAGTGTAGTAGAGTGATATAAAATTGGGTTAGAAGGATGAGAATGTTCCATATTGATCATTTGGAAGAGGTAAAGTTAAACTAGATCAGACAATTAGATGCAAGGTATAACTTAGAAAGGAGGGAATTTGCATATGCTAACTTATTGGGTTGCAACATTAAATGAAGAGGCATTGTTATAAGGGACATTTAATAGGATTTTACATCTTTCAAGAATTGATGTGTACTTCAGAGGGAATCGTATAAATAATTTTGTTGTTTTTCTTTACATAGAGCTACATATATGTTACAATATTATACACACACACACATAAATACATGGAAGGATATGTAAAGTAGTGGGAAAACTAGCAATATGGAATTTATTATGTACAAGAAAAACCACCCTTTATTTGTTAGATAGTCACATATATATACTTGTGACTGCAGTTACCTATCAATTACAAATTATTAACTACTTAGTCAATCTACTCTAACTACCCGCTCAACTAACTCTTATGCTCGAGTTCTTTTTTTGACTTATTTGGTCGACTGGCAGGTCTAGTTGGCACACTCGACTAGCCCCTACAACATCTCCCTGGCCCTTCAATTCCTTTCTCGTCCAAAAGAATGTGGAGGGTGTGACTATTACATTGAGAATATGATCCAAAAGGATCTAGGTGGATCTCCTCTCAGTCTCTCATATATGATTGAGGTGAAGGAGGACCTTTAAGCATGCAATGGAGTGTGATGTAAAACTTGTTTTGAATGAAGTGTAGCCAACATCTCTTTCTTTTCAAATATAAGCTACCCCATTCTACTAGTTTGTGTTCTACAATGTCTTTCTCTCTTATTCATTAATAGAAGTCGGGTTTCACTCTATTTTTGTATGATCTTCTATATTTTTGTTTTTGTCTTGTTTCATTCTCAGCAGAATCTAGATCATTGGTATTAGAGCAATATTCTCCTTGTTGTTTCTCATAGCAGGTCCCTCATGAGGTCATGGTATAGAGAGTTGGGTCTCAAGCTAGTATCTCTTGAGGAAAACTACTCTTTCCATCCCAAGCAACCTCCCATGGAAAAAAAAAAGAGAGATGGAAAAGAAGGAGATTCTTTCAAGACGTTGCTCAAGGAATCCCTCGTGTGATAGAGGAATGAGATGATGGAAAAATTCAATCAGATACTTCATAGAGTATTGATGGTGGTGGTCAAGGCATGTTCGACAAGAAACCATTTTATAAGTGTGACACCCTTAAAGGTACAATTGAATTTTGATATCCCCTTATTTGAAGGCCAGATATAAAAATTGAGGGTCGAGCTAAAAGAAAAATAATAAACACCTAACTTGGAATTTGATTCAGAGCACAATAAAGGGAAATAGATCATCGATGCATAACCCACTGCTACCATCGCAAAAACAACAATACAACTAGAAGAACCAGAGGATATTGAGGATGAGGAATGGCTCTTCCACTCGTAGATGTGGGTAAAGGGGACCCCACTACGTTTCATTGTTGATAGTGGAAGTCATAAGAACTTGATATCAGCTGAGGCTGTTAAGAGATTGAATGTGCCAATGATGCCACACCCCCAACCATACACCATCGTATGGTTGAGTCACAGATGAGACATCCATGTTAACTAGTAGTTTCACTTGTCCTATGGCATAAAACCCTTCAAGGATGAGGTAGTGTGTGATGTTCCCCCACTTGAGGTCTATGATGTTCGTTTAAGACAACTATATATTTGACAACATAACACTATCTATGAGTCTCATCCCCGTAGTTTCATTGTTATTCTAGGAGGTTATCTCTATAGGATACCAAAGGTATCTCCAACTACTACCACTTCATTGATCTCAAAAAAACAATGCCACAAAGGAGTCTCTCAGAGCACAATGTTTTTTCTCGTCATGATCTAGTCATATGGTGAACAAAAAGTAATTGCGACCAATACAATGTTGGCCCAAGATATTTCTATCCATTAGAAGAAAATTGATGAAATTGTAGAGGATCATCAAGAGAATGAGAGTCTTCCACATGTTCAACATATCTCTATTGGCCACAACTTGTTTCAGGTGTGCTTGGGGTTCCAACTATTATCCCCCATCAAGATAGCTCTTCTTGATCCATCTTCACTGACACAGTATTCCCACACTCAAAACAAGTCTGATTGTGCATCCATATATTTTGAATGGATCCAAAACCTCCAATATGATCATGACATCCTTCCATAGGAAAAGTACAAGTAGGACATCTACTTCAACAAGGAAAGCGACTCACCAAGGTTCGGATTCAAAAAAAGTTTCCTCATCTCTTGAGGGAACTTGACGTAATGTGGATCATTTCTTCCTAAGGGGGCAGGAATGGTCTAGGTGGATCTCAGTTTCCAACCACAATTTCCACTAAATCAACATTTTGAGCCTATGGTTTTGATAAACCATGATATTCACCCTTTTGATGGGGAATGTAACGTAATATCATCTTCATTTGTTAATTACAGACATGATGTAATGGTAGTATGTACATTCCTACAAAAAATGTCAATGCACCAGATCCCATTAGAACTCCACAGTTAATTGTGCCCAAGATAGAGTAGTACTGAGATGGGCGACCTCCCGGGAAGTCCTAGTGTTTTACATGCCTATAGCATTTTATAAACTTAGATTAATTTATCTCACATGCATTAAGGGAATTGTTCTCCTCTCACTCTCTCATATATAATTGAGGTGAAGGAGGCCCTTTAAGCATGCAATGAAGTGTGATGTAAAGCTTGTTGTGAGTGAAGTGTAGCCAACATCTCTTTATTTTCAAAGATAAGCTACCCCATTCTACTAGTTTGTGTTCTACAATGTTTTACTCTCTTATTCATTAATAGAAGTCAGGTTTCACTGTATTTTTGTGTTCTTTTCTATATTTTTGGTTTTGTCTCATTTTGTTCTGAACATAATCCAGTTCAAAAGAATTTTTAGAGAGAAAAAATACATTTTCTTATAATGAAATAGAGTGAAATAATATATATAATGATTGGTTTTGATGGCTCTTGCGTTGTTCCCTTTTGATAAGGTGATTGATTCCTTCAATCCATTGTTGAGGCATTTTTAGACTATTGAAATATGTTTTTGGATGATGAAGAAGAAGTACTCCAATATTAGACCAAGCTCATTCAATGTAGATCCTTCAAGCTATCTCGATTAGTGTGGAATGTGTGTTGTTGGATTGGGGCCTTCTCTCTTAAAAATTATTCTACCACCTCTCTCGATGGATGACTATGGTTGTTTCAATGGTCTATTGGCTAGAAGAACTTTTCTCTTCCACTTAACCCCAATCTCTTGTTGATGTAGAAAACCGAAAACTAAAATTCACTTTTCTCTGAACTGTGTAGGAATTGGTTAATGTCCATATGGTGCCAAAGTGACTTAGGAAGAACTGTATGGTCTCCCTGATCCATAATTGGATCCAGAAGCCTGACAGGGCTTAAAAATGCTCAAAAATGAAAGTGCTCAGAATCTGACGAAACTAGCGCCATTGCGTCTGGCTCGTCTTCCTGATTCTGGCCATATATTTACTTCGTCAAACGGGCTCCGTATGCGCAATATATCATGTTCTGTCCGAAAAGGAAAACAGGCAAAACAAAATGGGATGACTGTACAGTCTGTACAGTGCCACGTGGCATGTTGACTGTACGGTCCGTACAGATGATGTGGAAGTTCCAAGAGGCAACACGTGGCAGGATGATATGGCGTACGGGAAGACAGTTGGACCAATCCATGGGTGACACGTGTCACCACTGTAAGGGTGACACGTGGCATGGGATGACATCAGCAGGTGACTGGGCAAGTATGGTGGTAGGATGACATGGAAGACACGTGGCAGGCTGATAGGGCAGTATGGTGACAGGTGGTAGGTGATGTGGACTAGTCGGAATTTGACACTTGGAAGTTGTTGGTTGGGTGTTAATGTGCCACATGGCACCCTGTGGTTGGCTAGTGGTTTGGTAAAATTTTGTGGTTTCGCCGAGGGTCGAACACGCGACCTCCCCTCCGGGCTGTGGACTGGCAGGGCCGGGCTAACCGCCCACCCCACAGGTGATTCTTAATAGTTATATGTTAAAACTAATATTTATGTTTGGCTAAGGTTCTAATCGGTGGGAAAAGGGTCGGGGCTTAGCCCCAACGCTCGGCGCAAACACACCACACGACCATAGAGCAGGGCTTACCGACACGGGAGCGCAGGGAGTTTATTGGATAGGACTTGGCCCTTGGTTCTCGGGCGGCCCCATGTGACTTGAAACCATATCCTACAACGGAGCGCGGGGGTAAGTTCATAGCCTGAGATTCTATGCCATAACCCACAGGACCGGGAGTTAGCGCGAAAGGGAAGGGCCAGCGCATAGCCCGAGGGGCTAGCGCTTGGCCACATAGCCCTATATGACCTTGCCAAGGGAGCGCGTGCCCAGGCCTCAGGGGCTAATGCCCAAATTTACACAAAGTGGTTTTTTATATTTAGTTTTGGGATTTTTATATGATTCTAAGCCTAATATTAGTGGATTTTCTCCATTTTTGGGAGATATTGGGCATTTTTGGAGCCGAAATTTTGGGAGGAAGTTGGGGATGGATAACCAACTTTAGATCTATATAACCCACACCTGATTGAGGCCATGGAGGACATTCAAGGATAGAAAAAGTAGAGTTATGCTGAAGGGAAGCCAAGCCAAAGCCATTTTTATGCATGAAAGTTATTGAGGAGCTGATGCTTGCGGGTCATTTCTAGGAGCTCCGGAAATCCGTTTTGTGTGTCGTTTTCTTTGCAGGGTTCTAGAGATATGGAAGAAAATGACCAAATCAGTCTTGTAGCCAATTGGCACTATTGCGATGTACTTTTGATCTTTTGAAGAGAAATAAAGAAGCCTCCCCCACAGAGACAAAGGCTCGGAGACGTAGGCAAAGTTGTGTCGAACTCCGTTATCAATTCTCGTGCTTATGGTTTGTTGTATATTATTTCATTTAAGATATTCATATGTGTATATGGCTGTCATAATTCCTCTTCTTTCCTCATTCTTTCATTAAGTTTCTCAAATGGTTAATTAACGCATGCAAAATTAAAACTCAACCATAGTCATTAAAAGATCCGACGGATCACTCCCATTGGTGCTGCATATTTATATGATTGATAAAGAGGGGACCTTTTGTCCTCTGTGAAAACAAGTGAAGTTCCTCATGCTGCTAACAGAACTTGGTCCATCCTGTAGTAAAAATACATGCAAATGAATCCACTCACATGAATTCAGTGGTTCTAACACGTTCTTGGAGTGGTTCTAATATATGCAACAAAATTTTCTTATGATTCATTTCTTACACCTCCACTTGGTTCTTTTATATTGATTCTAACACGTTTCCAGAGCGGTTGTTAGTGGAGGGCATGATGATGCCAATTATAGCATTGTAGTTTTTAATATGACTATGTCCCGTGTGATCCCCTAGTCTTGGCATTGTGGAATATGATTCGACTTCCCCAAAAATCATTCTAGTCGATCAAACCAATGAGATTTAAACTTTGTGTCAATCAACTGACTTGTGCCTACAAACTTCTTAAGTTTCAGGTTATTTTTACTTATACAAAAAGAATGTATACAAGGAAACATACATTCGAAAAAATCAAAATGGTTTTCAACTACCTTACGATAGTTGTCAGACAATTGGCTTAGGTTAATGGATAGTTGGTATGGATTTTTGTTTTTCATTGATGTCAAACAGTGGAGAGTGATATTCTAGATTTATGTCAACCCTTAGTGATTGATTTCAACCCTTGGAGAAAGCCTGGTAGTGAATTCCGGTAGAAAAAAGGTTTGGGTAATGGACCCACGGTTGTTTAATGTATAATGGTATTCGTTTTAATATATTTTAAGGTAAGAATATTCTATATGGATATTACATGTCATTCCATTTATGGTGGTATGCGGAATGTCACATAACTCCTCACAGTTAGAGAGTTATGGCCATGTGAAGTTGGAGAACCCAGGTTTGGGTAATGGACCTAAGTTTGTTTGATGGATAACGGTATGAGTTTTGATATATTTCCAGGTAATAATATTCTATATGAATAGTACATGTCATGTCATTTCCGATGGTATGTGCAACGTCACATAACTCCTCATAGTTAGAGAGTTATGTCCATGTGAAGTTGGAGAAGCCTCATGAGTCATCTAGAAGCCCCAAAAGGTCAAAGTAGTACAAGTGGTTTAACAGATTTTTAGAAGGTAAATAATAAAGTGAAGTGATGAGTGTACTATAATTCAAAGTGAATACAAAATACACTATTTAAATAATAAAGTTAATGGAGAAATTACTAAGTTGACAAGTGGTTAGAAGTGGGTTAGCCCTAAAATAAGGAAAGTGGTTTAAGATGGTTAGAAGGTAACACCTTCAGGTAAAGTGAAGTGATGACTGTACTATAAGTTAAAGTGGATACAAAATAAGTTATTTAAATAATAAAGTTAATGGATAAATTACTAATTGGACAAGTGGTTAGAAGTTGGTTAACCCTAAAATAAGGAAAGTGTTAGGATATTTAGACACTTAGGAGTTAGTTAAGATCTACTTGGTCTAATATGTCGTTAGGTAAAAGTGTGTTTCTTTAGTATGCATTAGTATGCATTTGTAGTTAGGCAATCCGACGGTCACGATATGTTCCCGAC
>ML797246.1:220328-237973 GCA_009831015.1 Picea engelmannii | reverse complement strand
AACCACTTTCTGAATTATTTAATGTAATTAATCCATTTTTAAGGGTTATTGGGCATTTTTAGAGCCTAAATTCGTGGAGGAAGTTGGAGAGGGAAAACTAACTCCCCCACTATTTAACCAAGGCTATTTTGAGGCCAAGGACATAGCTTTTGGAGAGAATTCAGAGCAGAGATGCTGATGCAAGGCCAAGATAAAGCCAGTTTGAGGCAGAGGAGCTGTTGAGGTAGAGATGTTGTCGGATGATTTTTGAGAGTTTGGTATATCCGTTTCAGGTGCCGTAAGTTGTGCAAGATTCTAGAGATCATGGCGAACAAGACCAGATCAGTCTAGGAGCCAATAGGAAATTGTAAAGATGTACTAATAAACTTTAAAAAAGAAATCAAGAAGCCTCCCTCACAGAGAAAAGGCCCGGAGACGTAGGCAAAGTTGTCGAACTCCGTTATCAAACTTGTGCATTATGGTTTGTTGTTTTTCGTTGCATTTCAGATTTGCATATATGTCTATGGCTGTATAATGCGTTTTCTTTTCTCTCTCTTTCGTTAAATTTCCCAATGGTGAATTAATGCATGCAAATAATAACTCAACCATAGTCATTCGAAAAATCCTAACGGATCAGATACAACCAACAGTGTTGAGTGGGCATTGTGATAAAAGGTGTAGCTTCCTTTAGAATGAAATTATGGTGGAAAAATAAGTCTTTGGTGTGACTTTTATCATGCGGATCCACCCTTTATTAATTCCCAAACGTTTTCACTGTTCAGAAAATGTTGAAGTGTTGTGTTGGAACAATGATGATGCATATGTAGAGAGAGAGAGAGAGAGAGAGAGAGAGAGAGAGAGAGAGAGAAATCCAATGTCACGCATAAGCATGTGAAAAATTGCAGTCCATCTTGGAAGTGAAAACATGAGAGAAGCTTAACAAGAGATGCACATAGTAGATAGAGCACTAGTTGAGTGTGTAGATTGAATAACTAAAAAATGTTGAAGAAGTCCAATATGTATAAGAGATAGATCATTGTTCACTATGATTATTGATCCATTGAAAGAAATTATGTGAGTCCCAATGGTGCAATCATGGCATCATGAAAGAAAATTATTTTTCCTTCCATGTTCTTCCATTGTATCTCCTCTGACAACAAATATGAAACCACATCATCGAAACTCAAGGTATTTGTACTACTACCTATGTCCACAACTTGACTATCCCACAGTATGGTGAAGAGAACAGTAAACTAATACACTTATCTTCATATGAAATTTCAATCTCTACAAATAATAATTGACTTACCATAGTACTGAATACGTTCAGATGCTCTATCACTGAGTCTCCATCTCTCGTCCTCGGGTTATACAACTTCTTCTACAGGAATAGTTGATTTACCAGGGATTTAGACTGATACAAGTTTCCTAACTTAAATCATAACTCCTTGGCTATAGCTTCCCCTAAAACATTCAGTAATATTGAATATGAGAGACACAATCAAATTGTTCTCTTTGCCTTCCAATCCAACATTTTCCAGTCATTTGTTGATGTTCGGACTATAGGTCCAATACCTATATCCACTATGATTCATTGATCTTTGTCTACCAATATATCTTCCATCTTGATCTTCCACAACTCAAAACATTGCTCATTAAATTTCGCGATCTCTATTTTCGAACTGCCAACCATTTCTTTTCACTTGAAGAAACAATACCACATATCTCCCACTATAACAAGGCTTATAACAGTCCTGGGCCAAACCCCTGACCACAAAGGTCTCCACCTGAAACCAATAATTTCTCTGATACCAAATGTATATTTTAACCTTGTACAATATTTTACTGCAAATATATTTTCAATAAAAGAACATAAAAGATGCAATGGAAAATACACACATTACATAGATATTTTCCCCCCAGAAATCCAAACTGGAAAAACCAACATATTTTATATCCATTCACCTAATACATTGTTTACAATACAATCTAATTCCAAAACCCTAATCCAATGACTGGATTAGTCAATAACCCTAATTCCTCAACCGAAAATAGAAAACAATCAGCGAAAACCCATGTTCCCCCAAACCCCCATGTAGTGGGGCTCCTCCCCCTGCAAATCCCCTAGACATGGGTGTTGCACTGCCCTCTTACCGCCATGCATGCATGGCGCAATGTAGACATTATTTCTAGTCGTGCAAAGTGTAAATATTTTGAACCTGCACATAATAGATCTACCTAAACAATAATACACACATATGTCGAGAGAATTGGAGAAAGAAGAAGAAAGAGAGAAAGAATGAAAGAATTCTCATTAACCGTTGTGAATAATGAATAATTTACACGTGATATACTCTGTATAACTCAATGAGTGCACATTGGAGGATAACCAATGCGCCATAGTGGTGGTCTAGAGTGATCTTGACACACACCAATAGTTACAGTAGTGAACTTCCACCTAGTCTAGTCTCTCATGAAGTTATGGGAGTGAACTACCACCTAGTTGAGTTAACTAGTCAACTAGTCTTCAGTTAACTGATTGAATAGAGAGTAGTGAGGATTTAACTCAGGGAATCAAGGGTAATGCACTAGTCTGGTGATGATCCCAAGGCAAGGTCGAATTAGCATGGTGATGATCCCAATGTTGCATGGTGATAAAACCAATTCAACATCTAAACTCAACTCAACTAGTCGAACTGAAGTGTCAAATGAAAGAAAATATTCTCCAGGTGGAAATTTTTCCCCTAAAATATAGGAGACTGGATAATGACTAATTATGAATAATAAAAAAGGAAAAACCTTAGGAAAAAGAAATCCTAGGTGTGTGTGAAGTAACTCTAATAGCCCCCCATGAACTATGGTGAAAATAAACAATGGGTCCCGACAACGAGGCCATGGTAGGTACCCAAATAAAAACGATACACTGAAATAAAGTGAGGAAAGAGGGAAAACCTCATGGGAACCCCCCCTGCCCACTGCCCCCCCTCCCCCTCCCACCCTCAAGGTACAATGTCTATAAAAAGAAGAACTACAGTTGCTAGGAAACCGTGTCCTTCACTCCAAGATGACTTCCTAGAGAATGAAAATTTTTCTCAGTGAAGGTCTTGGTGAAGATGTCTGTCATCTGTTCTACTGAAGGATGTAACTGTAGGTCGATGATCCCCTCATGTAATAAGTCCCGAATGTAGTGCATGTGGATATCGATGTGCTTTGTCTGTTGCCTCTGAACTAGATCTCTACAGAACTTCATAGTGCTCTGGTTGTCACACTAGATGACGATCCATCGATGAAACTAAATGCACAACTCAGTGACAAAATGTTGTATCCACATATCCTAAATGGTTATGTTAACTACCCCTCTGTACTCTGCCTCAGCTGAAGATAGAGAAATGGAAACTTGCTTCTTTCTTGACCAACATATAGGCCGGGAACCAATACTGAGTGAGTAACCATATGTGGACTTGCAATCAGGGCTATCGCCAGCCTAGTCAGAATCAGTAAACTCGATGAGATATAATGTAGAGACTACTACATAATGAATCCCAAATGTGATGGTTCCCTGTACGTATCGAAGGATACAGTTTGCAGCCTTCCAATGTAGCTCATGTGACTCCTACATGAACCTGGAAACTACACCAACTGCATAGGAGAGGTCTGGTCTGGAGTGTGTGAGATACAACATGCTCCCCGCTAGTTGTTTGTATAGTGTGTTGTCGAACAGTGGAGTCTCCCCGCCATCCTCAAGTTTGACTCCTGATAGGAAAGGGGTCGAAGAAAACTTGTAGTCTTTCATGTAAAATCTCTCAAGAAGATCTCGTGCATACTTGGCCTGAGACAGTTTGATTCCTGATGTATCTTGACTGATCTCGAGTCCAAGGAAGAAGTGTAGTAGACCCATGTCCTTCATCAAAAACCCATGATTTAGAATCCTCTTGACTGCAGCAATCATTGACATCGAGCAACCGGTGATCAACAAATCATCAACATACAAAACTAAAAGTAGAACTGAAACGGTTGTCTTGAGCATGTAGACATTCAGGTTTGATTTACAACATATACAGTTCTGTGACATGTAGGAGTCCATATTGTCATACCATGCCCTCAGAGCCTTCTTGAGGCCATAAAGTGACGTCTTCAGTCGACAGACCAAATATGAGTCTTGCATAAATCCCTGTGGCTTATCCATGTAGATCTCCTCAGAGAGATCACCATGAAGAAATGCATTCTTCACGTCCATCTAATGGACGTCCCAACCCTTAGTTGTCACAATGGCAAGTGCCAATTGTATGGAATCCATCTTTGTTGCTGGAGCGAAGGTCTCATCATAGTCAATACCATGAACCTACTGAAATCCTTTGGCAACAAGCTTGGATTTGTATTTTCTAATTTGTCCATCCGTTATGCTCTTGGTCCTATAGAACCATCTTCATTTGAAAATTTTCCTCCCAGAAGGAAGGGGTGTTATTCACAATTTTGGTCGTCATGATGATGTAATGATAATGGAAAAATCAGGCTCTTCACTAGAACACTTTCTTGAGAAACGTTACCTTTGTGTGTTTTCAGAAATCATATTTTTAAGGGAGGTTCGCAAGATACCTATATATTTTCCTGCAAGAATGCATGATTCTCGCAGGCTTCATTAAGCCGGAGTGCGAGGGGTTCGCACTGTACCTAACTATCAGGGTGTGAACATATTCTAAAGGAAGGAAAAAGATAAATTCTCGAACCTTCTAGAAGGGAATCTTCTAGAAGGATGAGTTGGCATGCGAATGGTTATCTAATTACTGGATTTCCTGATATCTTGGGATCATTCCTATCCAAGTAACTAATCTATTATCTCCTATATATTGAGGGGATTGCTCATGGAAAAGGTTAGAAGCAAACTAGCAAGAGAATTATTGCAGAATTAGTAGAAGATTGTATGAAGGACTGATGCTACAGTAGCTAGAGACACCAACAAGGTTATCAAAAGTGGTTGATTTTCTTCATGCATGAGCAAGTGTGTGTGTCAGAGCTAGGAGCCATCGAAAGGAGGTTTGCAACATCAAGGCTCAGGTTGTAAGTTTCACTTTCAATCAATATAATACAGTAATATGTCCCTTTCCCATAAAGCTAATGTCAGTTTATTACATAACTCCTTGATCATATGTATAGATTAGCTATTGAATGTATAGATTTGTCTTCACCTCGATCGGTTTGTACTGTTGTGGTCTAAACGACACAAGAGAATTGGAACAGAGCTGGTTCAACAAAGACCCCAGGAATCATTCATAAGGTATGTTCGTGATCATTGCCTCCTAGTTCATTCAATAGTCTAAATATAGGGAAAGAGTATTATTCTGTTCTGTTTTGTTCTAGATCCAGGTGGATCTAGGGAGATCGGTTTGTGTCCACACTTACGAATTAATCCTGAAACAAAATTGGCGACTCCACTGGGGAACATTCCCTTTTTCTTTATGGTTTTTTGAGTTTTTTTGCAGCCATTTGCTCTATTTTCATTTTTCTCCTGTCTTGTCAGTTTCTGAGTCTTCAGGATATCCTGATAGACTTACTGGGTTCAGAAGCCTGTTGGAATTTTACTCCATTCTTAAAAAAAAAAATCATCTTCAGGAGTTCTCGCATTGTGTTTCACTGCAGCCTGCGAGAATCAGTCAGGTTTGCACCCTGCATATAGGGTCCAGTGCGAGTACCTCGCACCTTGCTACAAGGTTGCTTGCGAGTATCATAGATTCTCGCACTGTGTCTAACTGCTCACCTGCGAGAAAGATTTTTGAAAATTTTGAAATTGATTTTTGATTTTTTCAACTTCTCAGATCAGTTGAATTACCTCTTTTGGGCTTATTGGATCATTGATTTATATATCTCTTGCTTTAGTTTGCATGCTCAAACAATTTTAGGGTTTCAAGGTTTTTCTTTCCCTTTGTAGCTTGACTTTCGTTTCTTGGCTCTTATTGGAATTTTCATTCTCTTTGACTTCTGGAGTTGAGTGTGTCTGATTGGCTGAGAACCAGTGATTGGTAGAGAGTTAAGTGCTTGGTGTTTCTCATTTGCTTGTTAGTTTGAAAGAACATTTTCATTTGCATTGAGAAGACTCATTGGTTTGCTTTTTGTTTTTTCTTTCATTGAAAGAGTTGATTGGGTTGTTATTGCTTGATTCTTTATGATTTGATTTTCTTTTTTCGTTAATCAGAGTTCTTTTTGGAAAGTGAACAACAAGTTTTTCTTTCAAAATATTGTTTTTTGTATTTCAGAAAACATTGAAAATCAAATTTTAGAGTTTATTGAAGTATTTGAAAAAGACATATAGAGATTGTTCATTGATAAATGATTGTTTGCATTGACATTTGAAAGGAAATTGTGCATTGCATTGTAGTATTGAGTTGATTTGGAAATTTTTCTCTCTCTCTCCCATAAATAGGATTCATGGAATGAAAAGAATTATATTTCATTATCATCCTTGCATTATTTGGGTCAGAGTCATACAACATGAGTTTCACTTCCGTTACCTTTGAGTAAACAACAGCTCTTAAAAACATTGTGTAATCTTAAAATATATCTAGTAACTCTTTTCTAGGGCTATTTTACACCAACATTTAGCTAGGCTAGTGCTTTGGAGTAGGAAGAGAGATACACTCTCAAAAATCTCAAAACACACAATAACATCTTGAGTTAGGGAGTGTTAAATTCCATTTGCAACATATTGTCCTGGGAAGCCCTTCTAACATAAGGGTCAAGCACTAGGTCGCATTGGTGTTGGCAGAGTTACTAACCCTGCTTTGTTGACATCGGTGTAGAGATTGCACGTATTATGGGGATCACTTCGAGGTATACCCACAATGATGAGTGGAAGCCTTTGAGTTGATTTCAGGCTAGATACCCTGCTCTTGCGTGTGGATTGGACTGACGACTGTTCCCCCAGACTGTACTATTGTTTGTGGTGACCTTAGTGGCCTGTCTCTCTAGGTTCTTACCCAAGGTGACTGTGAAGGGGAAAGTCTTCACGGTACCTGGAATCGACGTTGATCAAACTCACTCGGGCTCCTTGGAGGGTATACCCACGATTATGTGTGGGAGCTTGCACCAGGGTGTAAGTCCGTTAAGCAGGTCATCAACGTAACTTTTCCACATTAGCCCCACCCCTTATTGTCTCGTTGTTGCGACGTTGGATTTCATCACCAACTAGTGGCTTCGAAATTAGAAGGTATTGTTTGCTTGGTGATTGCTGCCTAGATTTTTATTTACTAGTGTGTGTTGTTTGTTTCTCGAAGTTGACCGTAGGAATTTCTTCATGGAGCTTGTCACTTGTTTACAATTGCTCCCCCACGGAGTTCTCGTAGAATGCAAGGTTTATCTCCAGAGCGTCTGGACGATTCTCAACGCTCGCCTACTGGTACACCTGAGGGTTCTCCCCATCAGACTGAAGTCTCGGTGGTTACTCCACCACACGGGGAAACCAGTGATGTTCCAGTTGTCACCACACCACCTCCACAGGTAGAACGAACTGACTCTCTAGAAGATTTTTGAATTACCAATACTAGAGAGGACTATCACATTCGTCGTGGTGAATGACCTTTTGTGCGATTAAATCCTTCTGACGAAACCGTTGTTACATCTTCTGAATCAACTGTTGGGCCTTCTCACGGTGTAGTAGGCCAAGATCCATTTTGGTCAGGTGATTTTCGTCGAGTCCTTTTCGGTACTGAGTCACCCCCTGTCTACGAAATTAACCCTCCCGTGTCTTCTGAGACAGAAAATACACCCGAGACTGCCACTTATCACTTTGTTCTCCCTCCCGAGATGGCTCATCTCACAAATACTACGAGTGTCCAAACCAAAATTACTGCAGCTACTCTTGCTCCTATCAATACCCAACGAATACCTGATGTCATCCCCACATTACCACCCGGATACCATGTGTTGAATTCTTTGTTGAATGCTTCCAATCCAACACCTCCGCAAACCCCAACTGGTTCTCCAGGTGGCCCTCCTTTTCCTGGGCATCCTATTCCCGGTTTCATTCCGACACTCCCTCAGTCTCCTTCTGGTAATCCTAATCCTAGTGGCACTATTCCGACTGTAGCACCAAACTTACAGATTCCTGTTGGTGGACAGGGTGGTACAGTTCCTTTTCCTTTTCCCAGACAAAACACAGTTACTACACAACCTACGATTGGCACACAACTTCCGGGTGGAACTATACCTATGATAGGGGGACCAACCTCACCTTTTGGACAAAATATACCTCTTGAATTGGCCCAGTATTGGTATCAACTTTTACAAAACTTTCCTCAAAATGCTAGGGGGAAACAACCTGCCCCTACTATCGGCCAACCTTATCCAGGTGTAACCAATCCTATTTGGGGTTTGGGTCAGACTACTCATCCTAAGGTCCCTACTCAAACTCAAGGTTACAATCCTTGGGGCTACTATCCTATCCGGCCACCACCGAATCTGCTAGGGTCTTCCCTCTACGGATAGTCTGCTTATGGTCCTACTGGTTTTCCGACAGGGCTTCCACCCCAAAGTCACCAGTACCCGCAAGTAAATCAACAGTTACCTTTTCTTGCTACCTTGGATTTGCCATATTTGTCTAGGATTCTCAATGATCCTATTCATCAGTCTCCCCAATGGCCTGCTATTCCTGCTAAGCTTCCATCGGATATTCCGAAATTCGATGGCAAGGCGGGAGAGGACCCAAATAATCATGTCATGACTTTTCATTTAGGGTGTTCGTCCAACTCGTTGATGGATGACTCCATTCGTCTACGTATTTTTCAACGAACCCTTACCGGTTCGACTGCTAAGTGGTATATTGAATTTCCACGAGGTTTCTTTTCTCATTTCAACACCTTAGCTATGGATTTTCTCACACATTACCAGTTACCGATCCGTTACGATACTGGGACTGAGATCTTGACTTCTTTCAAACAAACTAAAGGCACTCATATATCGGATCATATTCATGAGTTGTGAAGGAGACGACGTCTCATTAAAATTGAACTCCTTGATCAGTTATTGACAGAATGGTTTACGAAATCTTTCTTGAATGAAATTGGTAAAGACATTGCTATGGGTGGTGTTGTTACAGAGGAGCAGGCTATAAGTCACGCTCAGTATCTTGATCTCGTTTATTCGCAAACGGGGACACTTTACGATTTACTACCTGAACTACCTCGTCCTGGTACTTCCAGCACTTCAACTGCTCCCGCTGCCTCGCATGCAACTAATGGTGTGATTGGTACTGCTCATACCCACTCACATTTTGTTTCCACTACAACCCCTAAATCTAATTCTTCTAATGTTCAAAATGCTTCGTCTCCTGCCCCTTTCGTTGTAAAACTTCTGAGTTGAACGTTGTTCAATCTACACCGTCCGGTAAAATTAAATCAAAGAAAGGAAGAGGCAAGAATAAGGAGAGTAAAAATAATAATCAAAATGAGAAAACTAAAACCCCTCCTGTTGAAGATCGGGATAAGCGCAAACCACGATACCCTTGCCTTATCTATGGTGATGATCACTACACGAAGGATTGTCCTCGACGTGCCGAAGTTACTAAGTTCCTTCAAGGAACACCAAAACCACCTATGCCGACAGTCTTGTCCCAACCCTTCCCGTCTCAGCAACAGGCCTCGTTGGTCATCCATAACCAACCCTCTACTTCTACTACATCATACATTTTGATGTGTACTGGTGATTCTAAGAATAATGACGTTGCCATCGCAATTAGAGCCAAAGATTATTCTCCATCTAAGGAGAAGGTTGACGATTTACCTCCTGATTTGGTACAACCCTCTCCACCAACTCCACCTACCAACGGTCCTCTTCATCTCGAATGACCAAGCTCTGATACGGTCTTACGACCCCCTAAGGGTGTTGTTCGCAATTTGGCCTTCAATCCACATGCTCGTGCAGCCTAGAACTATAGCATTGTCGAAGATCTGGCCCAAGCACCTTCAACGATGTCTGCCCTCGAAGTCCTCCAGTCTTGTCCTGCACAACGGAGGGCTCTGTTGAAAGACATAGGTGGGATTGATCCTACAAATACGAATTTGATAGTATTTGACTTGGAAGACCATATTCCAAGGTTACCCCCATAGCTTGCATTCTAGATGCAAGTTGTTGTCTCGGACAAAAACATTTGCCGAACTGTTGTCGATGAGGGTGCCTCTACGTGTGTAATTTATTTTACTTGTTGGAAAGACATTGGCTCTCCTCCTTTAAATGAATCACAAAATACTTTGAAAGCATTCAACGGCTCTAGTTTTAAGCCTTACAGTGTTCTTTCGTCGTTTCTTGTTACTCTAGAAGGTAAGACAGTCCAAGTTGAAGTGGAAGTTTTCGATGCTCCTCTAGATTACAATCTTCTTCTTGGTCGTAGCTGGATGGATTCTATGCGAGCTATTGTGTCAACACTTTTTCGTGTTGTCCGTTTTCCTCATCAAGGAAAGGTCATTACGGTTGATCAACTTGCCTTCTTTAATTCCGATACTCGCACTGACAACGTGCCGCTTATATCTAAAACCCCACCGTGTTACGAGAATGTTGGAGTCGGTATTTTAAATGACTCTTCGTTAATGGGTACTTTTCCCATACGACCACCGCCCAATATTCCACGCCCGTCAGTGGCTTATATTAATATGATCTCCGTTGTACCTCATGAGCTTCCGGTGTCTTTTGACCCTTGGATAGTGCCTGATCTAGGAGATCATCCTCGTTTCGGCAACGTCATGTCGTTAAGTCCGGTTGAGTCTGCTTATCAAGACATTCAATCGACAACCCTTTCTACACCCCCTCGTGATGAGTTGTCTCCTGATCCTTTCCGTGTCATCTTTCCCACTGACGAGATGATCATGTCCATCATGGAGGACACCCCTTGGGACGATGGACATCATCGTTCTATACTGTTTCTGGAACAACACACTCTCGAGAATTACCAGCGGATTTCGACTCCGTCGACTGTTGTTGTCATATTGATCGTTCCCAGATCTACACGTGATGTGTTTGCGGAAGGGAACCTCAGTAATATTTCTCCCATGATACCCATTGATATATCAGTTAAACCTGGGATAGTTGAAAATGTTCATATTGGAGCTTCGTGTTCTCCAGAGGAAATTGTCACCTACACTGCTTTGTTCAAAGAATTTCGTGACATCTTTGCATGGAGTTACGAATAGATGTCGGGTATTGACCCTGCTATTGTTGTGCATGAAATAAAGACATACCCCGGAGCTAAACCAGTCCAACAATGCCTTCGTTCGGTCCATCCACGTAAAGCGACAGCTATCAAACTCGAAGTTGAAAAACTTCTCAAATCCGGTTTTATTTATCCCGTGGCTCTGACAGAATGGGTTTCCAACATTGTACCAATTGATAAGAAAGGTGGTAGTATACGTGTTTGTGTTGATTATCGAGATATTAACAAAGCCTGTCCAAAGGAAAACTTTCCAACCCCTTTCGTCGACCAGATCGTCGATGACTGTGTCGGTAGTGAAATCTTTTCTCTCATGGATGGATTCTCTGGCTATAATCAAATTAACATCGCTCCTGAGGACCAACATAAAATTGCTTTTATTTGTCCTTGGGGTACTTTCGCCTATAGAAAAATTCCCTTCGGTCTTAAGAACATGGGCGCGACGTTTCAACGTGCTATGTCTTATGCATTTCACGATATAAAGCATATCGTTCAACCTTATTTGGACGATTTGCCAGCTCATTCTTTACGTCGAGTCGATCACCCCAATCATCTCCGAGCAATTTTTATTCGTTGTCAGTTCTATCGCATTCGTCTAAACCCTCATAAATGCGTCTTTTGCGTAGAGTCCGACCATCTTCTCGGTTTCATTGTTTCACGTCAAGGGATCTGGGTAGATCCTATTAAGGTTGAGGTGATTCTTAATCTCCCTCCTCCTTCTTCACTGCGCTAGTTACAAAGTTTGCAGGGGAAAGCAAACTATCTTCGTCGTTTCATCCCTAATTACGACAAGATTACTCGTGGTTTTACACGTCTTCTAAAGAAAGGTTCAGAGTTTGTCTGGGATAAAGTTGCCAACCACGCTTTTGAAGCTTTGAATTTGTCCCTCACAAAAGCTCCACTTCTTTTCCCTCCTGATTATAGTCGAGATTACTTTCTTTATCTAGATGCTTCCGAGTATACTGTCGGCATGGTTCTCATTCAGGAGGATGATGCACACGAAGAACATGTTATATATTACCTGAGTCGAAGTCTCACTTCAACTGAAATCAAGTACCAACATGTTGAAAAACTGGCATTGGCTATTGTTCAAGCAGTTCAACATTTTCGCCATTATATTCTCTCCAGGAAAACTACACTGATTTCACATTGTAACCCCATGAAACATATTTTGACATGTCAATTGTTGGGGGGAAAGTAATCCAAGTGGATTGTCATTCTCCAAGATTTTGACTTGGAATTCGATTGTGCCACGTCGAAGAAATCCTTAGTTTTTGCTGAGTTAATTTGTGACTTTTCCCACTCTGCCACAGAAAATGTAGCAGTAGATTCATTACCTGATGAATCACTTTTCCTTATCATTACTGACGATATTTGGTATGGAGATATCATTATATATCTCCAAACTCAAACTTTTTGGCCTGCTTTGTCTAGCGTCGAACGCCGTCGTATCCGTTATCAAGCACGTCAATATATTATCCTCGGAGATACTCTTTACCGTCGAGGCATTGACTCTATTTTTCGACGTTGTTTGACTTTTGATGAAGCTGAGAAATCTTTGAATGACTGCCATTCTGGAGCATTTGGTGGTCATATGTCTGGGTATATTACTGCCCAGAAGATCTTACGTGCATGATATTTTTGGCCTTCCTTGTTCAATGACTGCATTACTGTTGTTCAGAAGTGTCATGCCTGCCAGACCTACAATCAGAAAATTCAGTCGCATCTTGCTCCCCTTCATCCTGTGGTCTCCGTTGGTCCTTTTACAAAATGGGGCATTGATTTCATGACATGTCACCCTCATTCGGCCGGGGGGCATGGTTATATTATTATAGTTGTTGATTATTTTACAAAATGGGCCGAGGCGATGCCAACATTCGATAATACTGGAAAGACTGCAGCGTTATTTCTTTTCAACCATGTCGTAGCTCATTTTGGTGTTCCTCGGGCTATCGTTACCGATCACGGTAGTCATTTTAGGAATTTTATGATGTCTGAACTTATAGAAAAGTTGGGTCTTCGTCATGATAGATCAACATCCTATTATCCGCAAGCTAATGGTCAGGTCGAAGAAATCAATAAGGTTCTTATAACTATGATTCGACGGATGATAGGAATTCATAAAACCAGCTGGCACACGATGTTGTTTTCAATGTTGTGGGCATATCGGACATATGTTAAATCCGCTACGGGGTTTACGCCCTTTCAATTAGTCAATGGCATAGAGGCCATTCTGCCAATATAATGTGAAATACCTTCTCTGAAGCTAGCTATAGAACTCTTACCCCATACTTTTGCTGAAGAGGAACGTCTGTTGTATCTGATGCGATTAGACGAGACTCATCATGACGCTACTCTAGTAAGAGAAGCCCAGAAGAAACGTGTTAAGGCACAGTATGAAAAGCATGTCAAGCCTTGCGTTTTCTCTGAAGGAGAACTTGTTCTTCTGTATGAACAAGATAAAGATGTCTTAGGAGCTGAGAAATTTGAACCAATGTGGCGTGGTCCTTACATTGTTTGCAAAGTTTTGGAAAAAGGAGCGTATGAGCTGGTTGATTACGATGGTATACCTTTGAGTGAACCCAGGAATGGGTTGTACTTGAAGAAGTACTATGCATAAGTTATTTGTGCAAGAGTACTTGTATTTTTATGTATCATACTGTGTGTGTGTTACTTTTGTTTTCTTTTGACGTTATATGATCTCTGCCATTACGTGACGTTGTGTTTGATTGCCAGTTGTCGGAGTATTCGCTACCTTATATTGGCTTCGCTGATGGTGCTAGCCGTAGTACTCGGAACCTAGCTTCCGCTGCATGGGAAATCTATGCCCCAACAAACGAGCTTATATCTTTACAAGGTGTATGTCTTGGTCGAGGAACCAACAACATAGCAGAGTATAGCGTCGTTATCGAATTATTGGTGGATGCTATCTCTCTCGGAATTCGTCATTTGGTTGTGCGACTTGACTCGCAGCTTGTAGTACTACATCTAAGTAATGTCTACTCTATTCGAAGTCCTACTTTATTAAGGGTATATTTGCGGATTTGCCTCTTGGAATGGTATTTTGATCACATTGAATATCAGCATATTCCTAGATGTATTAATACATTAACAGATGCTTTAGCTAATTATGTATTGGACATACATTTAAATCATTTATAAATCAAACACATTTACAATTCACACAATGTAAAGTAAACCGGTAGAAGACGTCTGTATATATATAACGATCAAAAGAGTTTGTTTTTACAAAATGTTTGTCCGAAGACCAAAATATCAAGAATTGAAGCGTATAGCTTCTACATAGTGACGTCACGGATGACGTTCACGGTAACACACAACTGCCCTAGCTACCCTGCAAAGCAGTCGACCCATGGCTATTGAAACCCCTACAGTATGACGTTGATCGCGTCATGGAACCTCTTCCAGAGTCATATCTGGAATGTCTGCCATCAGACCCTCTAAATTCTGCTCCACGACCTGGTAATCCTCGGCATACTGTGGTAATACTGCTGCTGCTTCTCCTCGTCATTGGATAGGAGAACTGCCGGCAGGTCTATACGGTCCAACGTCTGTGTTATCAACAAATATTTGGTGTTAGTCTTTGGATAAATCTATAAAACAAAAACATTTAAATATGATAAAAATTTAAAAACATTTAAAAACACAAAATTTGTGTACTTATTACCGAGGTCTCCCCACTGAGCATCCTTAGGTAGTTCTAAATCCGGATCTCCTCGAAAATCCAACCCGGCATATGCATAGTCGTCAACCATCAGCATCTGGTTCTGCAACCAGTCAAAGAAAATATCGTCATATTTGACGATTGGTCCTGCCACGTGTCGGGCCATGAGCTGACACCACCGCAACATCCTCGGATCCCTAGGACCCGGAAAGTTCCACTCAGCCTGTAGTATAAGAACAGGGACCCTCTCTAAGAAGAAAGACACTAACAAAGATCCATATCCAAATTGTTTCAGTTCACCCCGCCTGCACTTGGTCAGTTGTTTTTTGATACTGCGCAATATTGTATCAGCCCAGTTAAATACTCGGGGCTCAGTACACTCGATGGCGTACTGGAAATAGCTCTGCAATGCCATATGGGGAGCGGCACTTCCAGCCATCCGAGCAATCGTGAAGAGAATAGTGCGGAGAGTCAAGTCAGTTACTCCCGAGATTGCCACTTTCCCTTTCTTTCTTTCGGCCTTAGGTACGCAGTATTGGTTGTAATATTCACTCATTTTTAACCCGCCTGCTCTGCTGCCAGTTAGACTGACATAGGACCCATGCCTGGATAATCCGGTCAAGAAATATATGTCCTCGATTTCAATAGCTAATGTATGAGCTCCCACAATGAAAACTTGCTGGTTTGGATCCCACATTCAGACTAGATACTCCAGTAATCGGACTTGGGCTCTCATGCCCGGGATACGGAAGTATTTTAAGAGACCACAATCTCTTAATGCAACAATGGTGGGAGGATGATTTTCGACATTTGCGTTATCCTCCTCATGTTCTCATTCTCTCCACTCAAGCACCATGGTTGTGGCTATTTACCTGCATAAGAAACACACAAACATGATTAATGATCTTATTCATGAAATAATTTTTTTCTATTGGCTAAACGTTTCAAAATTTTTTGAGTTATGCACTGCTCGCAGGTGCCATACTATGCACAGTGCGAAATTCTCGTAGGCGGCTTAAGACCCACCTACGAGAACGAGTCAGTCTCGCAGGTCCCATATGGGCCACCTGCGAGAATGCCTCCACGCAAATATGGTTAAAAAAAACTAACTTAAAACATAACTTTTAACCAATGAAATCAAATTTTTAAACCATGAAAAGATCAGGAATGAAGAACTTACCAAAATACTGCTGATGGCTCGTCAAATGATCACTCGTAGCTCCCAGAAATCGGCACCGAATGCAGAGGGTAAAATAAAGGTTTTTGGAACTCAATGGTAAAAATGTGAAATGATATGGTAAATTTAGTTATTTACTCATTTTAATTACTTTTTACTATATCAAATGTGGGTTTTTTATGTTTATTTATTATTTAAACCTAACCACTAATGTGAAAATGAGTGAAATGACTTGCAGGTGTGAAACATGGATGATTATGGACAGAGTTTTCCCTGGTGTGGTGTGATTTTGATTGTTTGTTATGGTTTTTACATAAAACCTCGAGCGCCTTTTGTCTGTTCTTGCGCTTGTGAAAAACATAAGAACGTGATCGAGCGTCGTTTTATCACTTTTTCAGGCTCGCTATGGTTATACGAAAAAGGAACCCCCCTGGAGTTCTCTTTAAGCTCTTTTCAGACTCTCTAAACATGAAAAGATCGCCGAGCGACCTTGCTATTTTCACGATCGATAAAGTATTTGAAGTACGTGTCCTTCGAGCTATAGTTTAACCCTTTTTCGGTCTCGTTGGACTATTGTACGAAAAAGGAACTGAGAGAGTTCTCTTTTAAGTGTTTTTCCAAACTCTATAATCTTGAAAAACCTTCGAGTTTACTATCTCTGGACTCGTTAAACAAACATTGACAGACCCGTGATGGGACCGAACCACTCCTTCCTAGGGTTCGTTAAAAATACTCCGAGGGACTCGTCCGAAGGATGAGCTTATATCAACAAGCATATGTGATCCTCTTCAATCTTGTGTAAAAATAAAGAGGTACTTGCCATAAATGGTGGGGGGAAATTTGGGAAAGGGATGTGTTTCATCTTTGTATTGATTGGAAGTAAGTGTCGCTCTTGAACATGACACCCCCTATTCATCATTCGAAGCCGGTTTGGGAAATCCATTTGTCTCTCATTCAATTTGATAACAAGGTCTTTTCATGTGTCGTCTTTGAGTCAATGCTGCCAAATCATTGGTCATGTTGTTCATATGTTCAAGAGAAGTCCATATGAACCTTCTATTGAGTCGAGCATCTGCAGTTATCCATTCACTCTGTGTCGACCTTCCCTGTGTCCAAGGTCCAATTGCCAAATGCTTTGTTTCACCTTCAAACTCTGTTACTCATTTCGTGTCATGGATGGGGGATACATCAAGTCCCTCCTTTGATGAGTTTTGTTCCGTCGACTTCAGCTCATTATCCGGAATCAAGACTTAGAAATTATTCAGTACCTTGGAGCTTGCATGCCTCAATCGCAAGTTTCCTCTCTTTCGACAGTGGGTTTACATCATTGACCCCTGATCGAAAGATTCTGTCGGATGTTTGACATCAACTCATTTATTCACAGTCGATGGATTGTACTATAGTACCTTGGGAGTCATTGACATCAATGGTGATTTTTCTCGCACTTGTTAACGGTTACATCAATGACCGGTAATCAAGTGGTTTCTACCATGTTCGACTTCAACACATGTAATCACATGGTTAGATTCGTACTTTGGGCGACGAGATTGAAGACCCTGGATATTATATTTGTGATCCAGGTTGCGATGGAGTATGTATAATTTGCGACACAT
>ML797246.1:146485-168638 GCA_009831015.1 Picea engelmannii | reverse complement strand
AGTCATTTCCAAAGCCAAATCAAGGTATGCCATATAATAGAAATGAACCTAAGTGTTTCTATTGTGGTAGGACTAGGCATCTTTCCTGAGAATGTAATAAGAAGAAAAATTATGAGGCTAGGCCCAAAGATACAAAAAAATCACGACATTTTGCAGAAGAAAACCCAAATTTTGATTCAAAATATATTAGACTATTTGTGTCTAATGTTGCATTATTTGCTAACACTGATGATGTTGATGCATGGTTTGTGGATTCTGGAGCTTCAATTCACATGACATGCAACAAGAATTGGCATATAAACTTTAAAGAAACACATAATGGTGCCCATATTTATCTTGGAGATGATCGTTCTTATCAAATCAAGGGATATGGAGATATTCCAGTAACACTTCTGAATGGTACTGTCAAACACATTCATAATTTGGTGTATGTCCCTGGGATAAAGAAAAACTTGATTTTTGTGTCCACAATTACATATCAAAATTTGAAGATCGAATTCTTTAAGACACATTGTATAGTGAAGGACTTGCAGGATCATTATAGAATTGTTGCCTCGAGAGTCTGAGTTGGAGGTCTGTACAAACTTGATGTCACTAGAAAGAATCATCAAGAATTGACTTCTGCAACTATACCTACAGAAACTCTTTGGCACCAAAGGTATGTTCAAATTTATTATCATGATTTGTTGTTATTACAAAAACAAATTGTGGTTGAAGGACTCCCTATGTTGAAGAATGAGTATGTTTCTTGTGAAGGTTGTGCATTAGGAAAGATGTGTAGAGATGAGTTCCCCTCTAATTCTGATAGGAGAAAGAAAGTTGTATTAGAAATTATACATATTGATGTTTGTGGACTAATGCAGACAAGATCCTTATGTGGTGCTTATTATTTTTTGGGTTGAGGTCATTAGCACTGCTGTTTATTTAAATAATAGAAGTCCAACAAGGTGTCTCGATCATAAAAATCCTTCTGAAGCCTTGTATGATTCTAAACTAGTAGTTAATAATTTGAGGGTATTTGGGTGTAAATATTTTGCACATATTCCAAAGGAGAACAAGAAGAATCTTTATGCTAAAGCTATCAAATGTATTTTTATAGGGAACTGTTCAAAATTTAAAGAATATAAATTGTTTGATCCATCTACTCACAAAGTGTTTGTGAGTAGAGATGTATTTTTCCATGAGAAGACATAAGGAAATAATGAAGACAATTGTCATGAAGGATGGCATTTACTTATTGAATATGAAGAGGTCAAAGAAGAGAAGCATCAGCAGGAAAAGGAAACTAGTGACATGGATACATCCACCAGTGAAGAAGAATCTTGAAAAAATGGAGAAGAAGTCACCAACCAATTGAGAAGATCTTCACGATAGGTTCTTCCACCTGAAAAATATAAAGATTATGCCTTTATGAGTAGTATTTCAAATGTCATAGAACCCATGAGTTTTAATGAAGCTAATGAACATGAAGAGTGGATAAAAGCAATGGAGAAAGAATATGACTCTATAATGAAAAATCAAACTTGAGAATTGATTGAATTGCCTAAAGATAAAAATCCCATATGACGTAAATGGATATACAAAACTAAATTCAAAGCAGATGGTAGTATAGATAAATATAAATCTAGATTGGTGGAAAAGGGGTATTCACAGAAGGAGGGCATTGATTATGCATAAACATTTTCACTAGTAGCTAAATTAAATACTATAAGATTGTTAATTGCATTAGCTACAGAGTACCATTGGAGGCTTCACCAATTAGATGTAAAATATGCTTTTCTGAATGGTGAGTTAAAGGAGGAGGTTTACCAGGAAGCATTTTTTTATTTTTTTTGTTGAATGGTGGTTTCCTGAGATTTTTCATTGAGTTTATTAACTTTCAGCCTTTTTCATCCCCTACACGAAAACCTTAGGTCAAGAGATTTCTAGGTCATAGCCCAGACTATCCGAGATAAGCTCAGGTTTTGTGAATTTCACGCACTCTTATTGTTTTGTCAGTGATCTATGTCCCTTGGAAACTGGTCTAAATCCCTTCATTTGGAAGGTGAGGTGTTTTAGAAAATTGGGGCTTCATCCCCTTCCTCCTATTCGATAGCGCATCTTTTTTATCTTAGCACCAGGCGGATGGGAGAAGTCCTTCACTGAAATGGATTTACTTCGGTTTAAATATCTTTGGAGTCACCCTCTTTCTAAAGGAAACAATTTGATAAGTATTGTTAGGATCATATTTACGACCTTCTTCTTGTTCAATATTTACCTATTATCCTAAATCTTGGCCCTCATGGCTAAGCGGGTGAGAAGGCTCATTTCATTATCATCTTGTACTTATGTTCAAGCATAAGCTAGTTGAACCTCGGAATTAATTGCAATGTTGGTTGCTTCACTTAAAAGGGTTATAAGTTCCACTTTAATAATGTAATTTTATATAGGTAAGAATACCATGACAGTTATAGAGGTTTGGTAATTGGAGCTTGGTGGATATGACAAAATATTTTAATCTAGGATTTTCAATGTTGTAAGCATAAGGGAATAATTGTTGCGGTTATAGAGAAAATGGTAGAATGGTACTGAAGTTCTTTCTTGTTTAATCAATTGATATGGGATTCTTAAAAAGGAATACAAGGAAGCTTTAATTTTACCATTTGCTTAATTGTTATTTCTCTTAGCCATGTAAGTAAAAATGAATTTTGGTTGGACTTCTCGTTCATTTCTCAAGAGAATGATCTACTTATAGGTTCCTACATTGGACATGTAATGAATCATTGTCTCCTTTTTTTTAAAGGTATTTTATTATAAAAATGTGTAGTCGAGTTGCATGATGATTTTTCCTTGCGAAGAAGCTTGAAGATCAAGAAAATCGAGGATTGACTAGAATGAACTTGGCCTGGCCAGTTATTATAGAGGATCAGATTTAGATCTCTTTTGACCCTAAGATTTTATTTCTCTTCAGGTTCCCTCCACTCCTTATGTAAATCCCTCTTACTCACACACTTCCATTCTAGCTCAAAGATTCTAAGTATCATAGAATCTCTTGTTTCTTCTCAATTAGGTGATGATAGGTGAGAAGGATGATCTAGTTATGGTAGGTTATGTTAGAATGCTTCATGTTGGTAATTGCGTCAATTGAATGATGTATTCGTAGTGAATTTTATAGCACCACAATTATTTGATGACTACTCATGCGCCATGAATTTAAGGTGAAGTATGATTGGTTATGTGTTTAGAATTCTTGGCACCATGAAATAAACTGTTGAATACTCTTGCATTGTTTTAAAAAGTTGATGTGTGTTGGTTAAAGAATTTTCTTACCCCTACATCATGAAATTAAGTTGATGATAAATCTTGTGTCATAAAATTAATGCTTGATATATCGTGAGCTATGTAATTAACTTACCCTTGCGCCATAAACATAATGACGTTATGTGACTATTTGAGTAGTTTCTTATGTCATTTTATGATTATCTTTATGATCCTTACATTAGCATTATGTTATCTCATGTTATCGTGGTGTTATGTGATAATTGTCTTGATGAAGGCGTTGAGCCTTGAGCGTTGTATGAATCATATTGTTTATGTGTCATTATTTATTGTATGAATGTATTGATTATAGGATGTTATTATTGGTGTTAATGCATTGACATGTGTATTGTTATTCATGCAATAATGTGTCGTCTTGATGACGCAAATGATTGTTATTGTGTTATTATTGTTTCATTTAATCTTTCGATGATGTGTCACTTGTAATGCGTTTATTTTTACGTCGTTGATATGTGTGGCTTTAATTTAAGTGTAGACGTCATCTTCCTAATGCTTTAAATAAAATAAAATAAAATTACATGGTGTATGTCACTTTTATCATCGTAACGATGGATTTGTTACAATTACAATAATTATTATAAAAAAATGTTCTCATTTATCTTCTACATTATTGTAAATCACTTAATAATTTCATCTCAATGTTATTTTCTATCAAACACACATTATTCCTCTCTTTCTATGAATGACATATATAAAATCATTTGATTTATGTGTAACTCTTTATAAATGCCAAAAAGACTATTCAAGGACTCATTAATGCACATGTTTGCTTAGATTGTGTAGTTGTTATATGTAAATTTTGTTAAACCCATCAATTATTAATAACATTTATTCAGTCTTCCATGATGTCCACTGAACGTATTGTTTTTTATTGATAGAACGAGCGAGTTCACATGGAAACTAGATGTTACAATGGGTATTATTTTCCACCTACAAATAAAGGTTTTTAGGTTACATTTCATGACACACTATAGAAAGTAATGTTATTCTACCAAAATTATTCTAGGGAGACTTGAAGCCATTATTATTTTCCCTTCACCATCAATGAGAGTTTATTGCACATTCCTACCCAATTTTTGGGTTAGAGCACATAAGGAGACAAAGGACCCTCCCGGACCCAATCCCATAATCTTGTTGGTTCCATGTCATTGCCATGCCATACCATTGTCATTACTTTCCAACTCATTCCATGCCATTCCATTGGCATTTCCACTCTATTGACAAACTTTTCCATTCCATGCCATTTCCATGCCTTTCCATATCAAATAATTTCCATGCCAATGTTATGCCTTGCTAAGACATGCCATGGCATGCCATTTCCATTACATTTCCATACCATTCCATTTCCATGTCATTTCCATGCCATGTCATTTGCATGCCTTTAAAATCCATACCATGCCATGCCATTTTCATGTATCTTCCCATGCCTTGTCATGTAGTTTCCCATAACATTGTCATGCCTCGCCAAACCAATAAATGATATTAAAACTAAGTTACAATAGGATAAATATAAAAACCCTTAACACCAGTAATCATTAAATTAAAGGGGGATGAAAATGCAAGCATAAATGATGCAGGAGCATAACTCCATGACATCAAGCACCAACCAACCAGCGTGTGTTCAATGGAGAGGAGAGGCACAACCCTTTCATTTTCAAATTTTAAATTTGAATTTAATGAATTAATTGTTTGTAAGGCTTGTAGAGCCAAGCGTGCCTTTGAGCATGTTGTAGTTGATTTCTCCTTAAGATAGGTTGATGGGGATCTAGGTCTGATTCAAATTAGATGGCCCACTCAATGTAATTCATTGTAATTAATGAGAGTTGGTGAGGACAGAGGGAAGAGCTCGAGGATCCCCTCTTTGTATCTAGATTTAGTTTTTGGAGAGAGTAGAAGAGAATAGGATAGAGAAGAGAGATAGGAAAGGAGAGATGAGACTCTGTTGCAATCTGAGCTCACATTGTAATCAAGCATTCTTGATTAATACAAACATAGCAGTTTTTCCTGCATGTTGTTGTTCATGTATTTGTGAGTTCATGAATGAATGTCTTCATGTGTTGATGATACGCTGTAGATATATTTTAAGTTTAATCTGTAGGGAATACATAGGTTTTCCTGTCTATTGAGTTCTTTGATTTACAGGTTTGGGTTCTTTGAGGTTTCAAGCAAGAGTGTGCATGACAAAGTACTGCGGTCTCTGTAAGCTAGTGCAAGGAGTGCACTTCTGAATTCTGCGAAATTTAGACAAAGATGTGCTAGGAGGGTGCACCAGCTGGAGTCATTAACTCAAGAAGGAAGCCTCAAGGTTGTTGAACACCTTGGAGGTTGAACTGTGCAGAGGAGGCACAAAGAGAAGACAGAGTCACTGAAGATTCTGTAGAATCCCTACCAGAAGGGCATCGAGTGAGTGCAAGGAATGCACAGGAGGAACTCTATTTTGAGTTCAGAGAGAAAACAAAATCACTGAGGATTCTGGAGAACTTTGCTAGGTGGGCATTGAGTTGGTGAAAGAGTGCACATAAGGACTCTTTTTTAGTTCTGTTGGAAAAAGAAGTGTCATGGAGAGACACTCACAGGGTTACTGGACACCTTGCAGGCTCAACAAAGCATACTAGAGCAGGAAGTTGCCAGAGGGCACTTACATCCCTTCATGGAGAGAAAGGGACAGAGACACTTTGAGGTCAGAGCCTCAGATAAGCCCAGGACGGATAGCACAGTTGTGTGCAGGGACCCTGCAAGGAGTGCAGCAGACGAGAAACCTTTTGAGTTTTCACAGTCGACAAAGATTAGGAGGGACATCGTTCCTAGAACGTAGGAGAGTTAATCAAAGTTAGATCGAGCTCATAGAGAAAGTAAAGACCGAGGCCTTTGAAACTTTGAAAATCTTCCAAGGGGAAGGAAGAAGCACAAGCTCAAGGAGGAGATACAACTACTGTTAGATCCAGAGCGTGGAGGCCCGAGGGCTGTTGGATCATTTTCGTGAATTTGGGAATCATGAAGTTGGAGTGCAGGCCAAATCCTTGGTTGCTCTAAGTCCCGAATCATGAAAGGGGTAACAAGGGTAGAATCGGACGGTGGAGACACTTCAAGAGGAAGTGCCGAAATCCCACGGGTTGTTGGATCTCGCAGATCTGTGAGAAGGTTAAGGATGACAGTCTTTTAGCATTTCGGCATTTCGGAGATCGACATTTTGGAGTTCAAGGTTTGGAGCAGAAAGGGATTTTGGAGTCGTTGCATCGCGAACTCCCGGTTCTCAAAATCCCACTAGCCATCGGATCTGGAGCGCAGTTGCCTGAGAGTCGCTGGATCAAGGGTACGTGCATAGGGTTGAGTCCCTGGGAGGTGCATAGGGAAAAGGGATCTGGGCCATCAGATCTAGTGCAAAGGACCGATAGCCATCGGATCTGGAGGAAGGGGCACAAATTTTAACCTCTAGGAGGTCGTGCACGAGAGAATCCAGAATGAACGAAATTTTAGCATTTTGGGGTTCTGCATTTTGGCATTTCCGGTGACAAGCAGTCGGGGCCCTTTGCATTGAAAACCCTGAAGTAGCAAGGTTAAGGATGAGTGTCCTTCAGCATTGGCATTTAGGTATTTCAGGGTTTGGCTTTTTGGCAACTTCGATGACGAGGAACCCGGGCACTTGGCATTGAAGATCTCGAAGTTGTGAAACGCGAGGAGTCCTTGGAGTAGGGTTGTGGTCCCGGAGGAAGCAGGTGAACCCATTTCGGCATTTCAAAATTTTGGGACCTGGGAAATTGAAAGACAAAGAACTGGGGGACCTGCTTGCATCGTGATTCTCCGAATCACGAAATCCGGTAGTGTGGTTGCTTGGACGAAGGCCTTTTTGGCATTTCAGGAATCGGGTGTTTGAGAGGTCAGGAGTCGGGAGACGGGAGTCCTGACTCACGAAATCGTGAAATGCGAAAACCCAAAAACATTCAGAGGCTAAGGGAGGAGCTAGAGTCGTTAAGCCTTATTTGAGTTTCAAAAACTCGAAGGACAAGGAGGCAGGCTTGGCTCTACTAGCCTTACAAACAATTAATTCATTAAATTCAAATTTAAAATTTGAAAGTGACAGGGTTGTGCCTCTCCTCTCCATTGAACGCGCGTTGGTTGGCTGGCGCTTGATGATGTGGAGTGATGCTCCTGCATCATACTCCTCAGCTGCAAAAATCATGAGCTCCTGCTCATGAGCTTCCCAACACCACTGTTGAAATCCACCTGGATCCCAAACAGTTCCCTGGAGCTATCCATATTCTCCTCTTCTTTGTTGTTGTTGTATCTTCCCTATTTCTATTGTAGGTCTCCTCTTGCTCAGCTTCCCTTTGCTGACTGCTTCTACTAATCTAATCATCATCCTTCTGATATCCTCAATTATCTCGTCCAATTGCTCCCATGGATGGTTCTCCTCTTGCAGCCTGCTCCACTGCACTTCTTCCCTACAAATGGGTAGATCAACTAGATATGCCATGCCATCTTTATCTCTCTTTGTGGCCTCAACTTGCCACCCTGTTGCAAAATTTAGTTCTACAGTCTTTTCTTCTTCTTGACTGACCTCTTGTTCAGTCACCTTCTCTGACAGATTTGACTCTGCCATTTCTCCTTGTGCTGGTTGAATTCTAGCTTCTTCCAGCTACTCCTCAGACTAGAATTTCCCTTCATCTGTTGTTGCATGCCTCGGGATTACTTTTATCATCTGTTCATCTCCCTGGCTGAAATTTTCGAGCAATTCCTCAGAATTCTCCTCTGCTAACATCTTCATGGTCATCTATTCTCGATAGTCATCTACTGGTTCTGGATTGTTCAACCAATCCTCCAGCATCTCTAACTCCATTTCCCATGGAGTGAGTACCTCATCTGTGTGCTCCTATTCTTCTCCTTCTTCTGCAGTTTCCAATACTGCAGTGATTTCTTGTCTAGCTTCCTAGATGAAAATTTTGAGCCATTCTTTTGAATGCTCCTCCCTTTCTCCTTGGGAAAACATCAGTGTCTTCTCCACTTCTTCCTCCATGAAATTCTATGATGGTTGTCTTTCTGTTGTTGCTCCATCTGCAACACCTTCGCTGGCCTCAACTGAGCTATGTGGCATGAATACTTGAATTCCCCCAATCATCAGAATGCTCTTTTGATCCTCACCTATTAGCACTCCTTGTTGATCTGAACTCTCCTATGAGTTCATGAGACTTTCAGTCAGTCTCATCTCTTTTCCCTTGCCCACCTGGAAAATTGATAATTTTTTGCTGCCCACTTGGCAGTCTATGAGATCCAGTGATCCCATCTCATTGCCCCCCTGACAATATGAATTTCCATGGATGTCCTCCTGACAGGCTATGATATCCTCCAATGATCTCATTTCATTTCCCACCTAGCAATTAGAAGATTCATCTTTTCCCTCCTAGCAATCTTTGATATCATCCAGTGATCTCAGTTCATCCTCAACGTCATTGAGATTTCTCCCAGTCTCTGGTTCACACGCATGAACCATCTCCTCTTCATCTCTGAGGCTTTCCACATACCTCAGCCATTCCTTCAGTATCCTTCACTTTCCTCTGGCCAACAACTCCTTGACTGACCACTTTTCTTTCCTCCTCATAGGCCATTCATACACCCAATGTATCTTTGTGTTCTACTACACCCACAGTGCAAGCTCTTCCATCCTCGCCTTTATCTCAACGAGTTCTTTATCCATTTCATATTTTCTCTGCTGGTGGTGGTTCTTCTTTCCACCATGTCCATGGCCTTTAGTAGCTATCTTATGCCTTCTACCTACCCTCCCGACAAGTCTGCTACTGTCACTTTGCAACTAAGCACATTTCCAACATCTCTTATAGTCCACCTGACTGTACTATGTGACTGATGTGTACCTGCGAACAATCACCACAGAGTTTCAACACTCTGTCTTCCTTTTCCTTTCCCTATAGAAATCAATTCTATGCAAGATATGATACCACTTTGATGGTGTGTATCAGAGTATTTTCTTTATCTATTCTGCCTCCCTCTGCCTGCAGTCTACATACAAAAAGTGTCTCTGATACCAATTGGTATCAGAGCTGATTTTTTTTGTTTGCAGATCGCAGACAAAAGAAGGACTGTGAATGGATACAGTCTGATACCATCAATTGGTATTTGAGCCACTTTATGTCTGTAGACTATAGGCAAAGAGAGGAAGAGTAGATAAAGAAAATACTCTGATACACACCATCAAAGTGGTATCAGAGCTTGCACAAAATTCATTTCTGTAGGGCGAGGAAAAGGAGGATAGAGTGTTGAAACCTTGTGGTGAGTGTTCATAGGTACGTAGCAGTCACATAGTACAATCAGGTCGACTGTAGGAGATGTTGGAAGTTCTCTCAGTTGCAGAGTGATAACAACAGACTTGCCAGGAGGGCAGGTAGAAGGCAGAAGATGGCTACTGAAGGCCATGGACGCAATGGAAAGAAGAGCCACCAACAACAGAGAAAATATGAAATGGATAAAGAAATCGTTGAGATAAGGGCAATGATGGAAGAGCTTGCATTGCGGGTGTAGCAGAACACAAAGACACATTGGGTGTATGAATGGCCTCTGAGGAGGAAAGAAAAGTGGCCAGTCAAGGAGTTGTTGGCCAGAGGACAACAAAGGCTATTGAAGGAATGGCTGAGGTATGTGGAAAGCCTCAGAGATGAAGACAAGATGGTTCATGCGTGTGAACCAGAGACTGGGAGAAATATCAGTGACGTTGAGGATGAACTGAGATCACTTGATGATCTCAAAGACTGCCAGGAGGGCAGAGATGAATCTTCCAATTTCTAGGTGGGCAATGAAATGAGATCATTGGAGGATCTCATAGACTGTCAAGAGGACATCCATGGAAATTCATATTTCCACAGGGGCAATGAGATGGGATCACTGGATCTCATAGACTGCCAAGTGGGCAACAAAATATTTCCAATTTGCCAGGTGGGTAGGGGAAAAGAGATGAGATTGTCTGAAAGTCTCACGAACTCAGAGGGGAGTTCAGATCAGCAAGGAGTGCTGATAGGTGAGGATCAAAAGAGCATTATGATGATTGGGGGAATTCAGGTATTCCTGCCACATAGCTTAGTTGAGGCCAACGAAGGTGTTGCAGATGGAGCAACAACATAAAGACAACCAACAGAGACTGTCATGGAGGAAGAAGTGGAGAAGACATTGATGTTTTCCCAAGGAGAAAGGGAGGAGCATTCAAAACAATGGCTCAAAATTTTCAGCGAGCAAGCTGGACAAGAAATCATTGCAGTATTGGAAACTGCAGAAGAAGGAGAAGAAGAGGAGCACACAGATGAGGTACTCACTCCATGGGAAATGGAGTTAGAGATGCTGGAGGATTGGTTGAACAATACAAAACCAGTAGATGAATTCCGAGAACAAACGACCATGCAGATGTTAGCAGAGGAGAATTCTGAGGAATTTCTTGAAAATTTCAGCCAGGGAGCTGAACACATGATAACTATAATGTTGAGGCATGCAACAATAGATGAAGGGAAATTCCAGTCTGAGGAGCAGCTGGAGGAAGCTGGAATTCAACCATCACAAGGAGAAATGGCAGAGGCAAATCTGTCAGAGAAGGTGACTGAACAACAGGTCATTCAAGAAGAAGAAAAGACTGCAGAACTGAATTTTTCAACAGGGTGGCAAGTTCAGGCCACAAAGAGATATAAAGATGGCATGGGAGATCTAGTTGATCTACCCATTTGTAGGGAAGAAGTGCAGTGGAGTAGGCTACAAGAGGAGAGCCAGCCATGGGAGCAGCTGGAAAAGATAATTGAGGAGATCAGAAGGCTGATGATCATATCAGCAAAAGCAATCAACAAAGGGAAGCTGAGAAGGAGGAGACCTGCAATAGTAGTAGGGAAGATGCAACAACAACATCAAAGCAGAGGAGCAGATGGACATATCCAGGGAACTGTTTGGGATCCAGGTGGATTTCAACAATGGTGTTGGGAAGCTCATGAGAAGGAGCTCATGATTTTTGAAGCTGAGGAGTATGATGCAGAAGCATCACTCCACGTCATCAAGCGCCAGTGAACTAATGGACGTTCAATGGAGAGGAGAGGCGTAACCCTCTTACTTTAAAATTTTAAATTTGAATTTAATGAATTAATTGTTTCTGAGGCTAGTAGAGCCAAGCATGCCTTTGAGCATGTTGTAGTTGATTTTTCCTTAGTGGATGATAGGTCGTTGGGGATCTATATTTGATTCGGATTAGATGGCCCATTCAATGCAATTCATTGTAATTAATGAGAGTTGGTGAGGATGGAGGGAAGAGCTCGAGGAGCCCCTCTTTGTATCTAGATTTAGTTTTTGGAGAGAGTAGAAGAGAATAAGATAGAGAAGAGAGATACAAAAGTTGAGACGAGACTCTGTTGTAGTCTGAGCTCACATTGTAATCAGGCATTCTTGAATAATAGAAACAGAATAGTTTTTCCTGCATGTTGTTGTTCATGTATTTGTGAGTTCATGAATGAATGTCTTCATGTGTTGATGATATGATGTAGATGTATGTTAAATTTCATCTACAGGGAATAGATAGGTTTTCCTGTCTCTTTAGTTCTTTGATTTAGAGGTTTGGGTTCTTTGAGGTTTCATTCAAGAGTGCATGACAGAGTACTGCAGTCTCTGTAAGCCAATGCAAGGAGTGCACTTTTGAATTATACGGAATTTAGACAAAGACGTGCCAGGAGGACGCACCAGATGGAATCATTAACTCAAGGAGGAAGCCTCAAGGTTGTTGAACACCTTGGAGTTTGAACTATGCAGAGAAGGCACAGAGAGAAGACAAATTCACTGAAGATTCTGTAGAAGCCCTACCAGGAGGGCATCGAGCGAGTGCAAGGAATACACAGGAGGAACACTATTTTGAGTTCAGAGAGAAAACATAATCACTGAGGATTCTAGAGAATTGTGCCAGGTGGGCATTGAGTTGGTGCAAGAGTGCACAAAAGGACTCTTTTTGAGTTCTGTTGGAAAAGAAAGTGTCAAGGAGAGACACTCACATGGTTACTGAACACCCTGCTGGCTCAGGAAAGTGTGCTTGAGCAGGAAGTTTCCAGAGGGAACTTACATCCCTTCAAGGAGAGAAAGGAACAGAGACACTTTGAGGTCAGAGCCTCAGATAACCCCAAGATGGATAGTACAATTGTGTGCAGGGACCCTGCAAGGAGTGCAGAGGACGAGAAATCTTTTGAGGTTTCACAGTCGACAAAGATTAGGAGGGACAACGTTCCTAGAATGCAGGCGAGTTCATCAAAGTTAGATCAAGCACATAGAGAAAGCAAAGACCGAGGCCTTTGAAACTTTGAAAATATTCCAAGGGGAAGGAAGAAGAACATGCTTAAGGAGGAGCTACAGCTACCATTAGATCCAGAGTGTGGAGGCCCGAGGGACGTTGGATCATTTTCATGAATTTGGGAATCATGAAGTTGGAGTGCAGGCCAAATCCTTGGTTGCTCCAAGTCCTGAATCGTGAAAGGGGTAACAAGGGTAGAATCGGACGATGGAGAAGCTTCAAGAGGAAGTGCCAAAATCCTGTGGGCTGTTGGATCTCATAGATTTGTGAGAAGGTTAAGGCTGAGAGTCTTTTATAATTTCGGCATTTCGAGGATCGACATTTCAAAGTTCGGGGTTTGGAGCGGCAAGGGATTTTGGAGTCGCTGCATCGCAATCTCCCAGTTCGCGAAATCCCACCAGTCGTCAGATTTGAAGCGCAGTGGCCTGAGAGCCACTGGATCAAGGGTACATGCACAGGGTTGAGTCCCTGGGAGGTGCACAGGGAAAAGGGATCTGGGCCATCAGATCTAGTGAAAAGGACCGATAGCCATCGGATCTAGAGGAAGGCACACCGAGTTTAACCTCTGGGAGGTCATGCAAGAGAGAAGTCGAAAGAGACAGAATTTTGGCATTTCGAGGTTCCGCATTTTGTCATTTTCGGTTACAAGGAGCCGAGGCCCTTTGCATTGAAAACCCTGAAGTAGAAAGGTTAAGGCTGAGTATCCTTCAACATTGACATTTCAATATTTCGGGGTTCGACTTTTCGACAACTCCAATGATGAGGAATCGAGGCACCTAGCATTGAAGATCCCAGAATCGCGAAAGGGGACAAGTCCTTGGAGTAGGGTTTTGGTCCCGGAGGAAGCATGTGAATCCATTTTGACATTTCCGCATTTCAGGACTCGAGAAATTGAAAGACAGAGGACCAGGGGGACCACTTGCATCGCGATTCTTTGAATCGCGAAATCCAGTAGTGTGGTCGCTTGGACGAAGCCCTTTTCGAAACTTCGGCGACCGGGAGTTGGAAGAGACAAGGAGTCAGGGAAAGCTCACATATAGGAGTCCTGAAAGATCGAACTGCGAAAGCAGGGTTGGTTGAAAGACTCGCACTTGGTACATGTTTGCACAGGTGGGGTTTTCAGGAAAGGACCTGTAGATCGGATTCGTGGGGTTCCAGTGAGGGCCCAAAAGAACTAATTCATTTCTGTGGATTCAAAGGAGATCGATCCTGTGTGGATCTTAGCCTGAGGGTCGGGGGTCTGCATCAATAAACAAGGGTTTAGATAATAAATGCTCGTTGAAATGCAAGATGACACATAAAAACCCTAGAATATTAAATACATCAAGAAATGGTATGGTATGGTATGCATTGGAAATGGTAATGGTATGCTATTGTATGGTATGGTATGGTATGGTATAGTTTGCATTGGCAATGGAAATGGTATGCATTGGTAATGGAATTGGTATGCATTTACTTTCCATTGTATGGTATGCATTGGCAATGGTATGGTATGGTATGGTATGCATGGGAATTGGCAATGGAAATGGAAATGGTATGGTATGCATTGGAAATTTTATGCTATGGTATGGTATGCATTGGAAATGGAAATGGCAATGGTATGCATTTCCTTGCCATTTGCATTTATGGTATGCATTGGCAATGGTATGGTATGGTATGGTATGGTATGGAATGTATTGCCAATGGTATACATTGGAAATGGAAATGGTATGGTATGGTACCACACACATTGGAATTGGCAATGACAATGACAATGGTAGGGTATGCATTGAATATGGTATTCTATGTTATGGTATGAATTGGCATTGGTATGGTATGTGTTTGCTATGGTATGGTATGCTATAGTATGGTATGCATTGGCTATGGTATGGTATGCATTGGATATGTTATGTTATGGTATGGTATGCATTGGCTAGGGTATGGTATGCATTGTATGTGGTATGTTATGATATGATATGCATTGAAATTGTAAATGGAAATGGAAATGGAAAGGGTATGGTATGCATTCGAAATGGTATGGTATGGTATACACTGGCATTGGCAATGTAAATGGAAATGGTATGGTATACATTGGCAATGGTATGGTATGGTATGAAGTTGTATGGTATGGTATGGTATGCAATTGTATGGTATGGTATGGTATGCATTGCATGTAAATTGTATGCACTGGTATGGTACGCATTGGCATTGGAAATGGCAATGACAATGGTATGGTATGTATTGGAAATAGCAATGGTATACATTGGCAATGGAAATGGTATGCATTGCATTGGTATGGTATGTTGTTGGGCTCCAGTTTTTTCATATTTACACTACACAAATACATTCATCATTACACATTCTCCCCGAATTTTGCCAATAATATATCCCTAATCACACCATAAACCTGTATTGTCTCTTTTTATTCATCCTATGCGGTTAATACATAATTTTCTATATTTTTAGTGATTAAAACATGATTATATCATGTTTTAATAATGACGGTTGATAAAGTGTGATTTGCATGATCAACATTCTCATACAATTATTGCGGTTCAATATTTTGCACTAGTATAGATAGCCATGTGTGTCGGAATTCACCCATATTGCATGTGTGGACCTCCATCATAGGGGGAATGATTCTACAAAAATTAGCAAAACTCTCAAACTTCCAACATGCACCTCGATTTTCGTGCAGATAGTATCAGATCCAGAAATTCTACGATATGGGTTTTGTCAAGAATGTGGAAAATTGAGTACCATCTGGGCACGTTTTCAAAATTTGAATTGTTTTGGAAGATATCGGTGGATATATAACTCAAATCTTCCCAAATTGATGAAAAACCCAATTTTTTGTGATTTCATTCCAAAATTTGTAAAATTGGTTTTAACCAAAATCTGAATTTGGGGGATTCGGTTCTATCCTTTCTCCTTGGATTTTTATGTATCAATAAATCCTCATAGGGTTGAGAAGGGACCCATTATTGTCATGAAGTGTTTTTAAACAAGATATTTATTCTTGTTAGAAAGCTTTGAGGAGTTGTTAGCCATGTAAAAACACAGTTTTTGATCTCAATGAAGAATTTATTGTTGCTTCCACATAGATCATCCTTCTAGATTGACCTTAGTCTTTCATAGAAAAAGTGACCTCCTGGGAAGGGCCCCTCAGTCAGGGCAAGTGTTGTCATACTTTATTTATTTTGTAGATTAATATGGTGTTGTTTGCTTACCTGCAATTCAATTTTGGTTTTGATTATTGATTGGATTCAACTGTGATGCAATTCAATTATGTCCTTTACATTAGTTTTGGTAATTAAAACTCAGATCTCATTTTACTGTTCATTTGTTTGCACCAATCTTGAAGATATGTTAATTTCTTTAATTGTTTCCAATACTCTCTTTTGTGTCATTCATTTTCATTGCATTTCAATTCATTTTCAAACCTTCTTCCCATATGTGCATCTTATGATTTCTTCATAATTCGATTGGAATAATACACTTCAAGATAAAATTCATATGATCAATTTTCATACTTTCTACCACCCATTTTCATTAACAAACAAATACCTTTTCCATCCGATATACTCATCTAGATTCAGTTCATACAAAGATATCAATTGTTGAAGGTATTGTTCGCCCTTTAATTCTTCATATCCCACTCGCAATTCTACCCACAAACACTCTTCCACACCCACGAATTATATCCACACATTCTCCCCTTGTTTAAGATCTAATCCATTATGCCATATGCATATATCCATCATGCATTATATCCATTCCATTACATAATCATATTTCCATTACATCTCATTTTTGTTTTTCTATTGTTTATTTCTTCAGAGATTGATTAATTTCTTTAATACCTTATCATATACATACTCTTTTGAATGCCAAAAATAAACAAGTATCACTCCCCATTCATTATTTTCATCCTAAAACTTAGTTAGACATTTCTTCTAAATTCCCATTATATTAAATATCCATCACTCTTGTGCATTTGATTCACTCATTACTTCTTTATGATTGGTGTATACATTTAAAAGGGTGGTTTTGAGTGTAAGTGAATATCTAGTGTTGATTGAGATTGATGATTTTGAGTTTCCCACAGTTTACTTCCTCCATCTAGTTTCATTTCCTGCACTTTGTTCCTACATTAGTTTATCATTTTCATTCTTGCACTTTAATTTTACATAGATTCAATCTCCAAGGGAAGATTAATGACCTAATTCGTGAGATATGGATTTCTCGTAATGAGTTTCAACTTAATGCATCCGTTTATTTCATGTCAATTGAATTTATTTTCCAACCGCTTGTCTCATTCACTGCATTAAAGAGTGGTTTGTCGACAATAGGCTAGACTAGGCTCCAATCCCACACATAATGATCCTGCACCTCTAAGTCTACAACTCTCCGGTTGATAATTTAATGATGGAATTAGTAGAGCATATATTTTATCCCAACATTTTTGCCATCGTTACCAGGGAGGTGCTAAAAGGATTGAAGTCTAGGTAGGTAGGTTTCCTTTAAATTACATAGCCTGGTGGAGGACAAGACAGTAAGACGAGAGGCAAGAACCTGCGCATCCACTTTAGTGGGTCTCTACACAAAGCCATGTATGTTCATTTTGGAAGTGTGTTTCTCTTTCACAAAGTGTACTTACTTTCTTATAAAGTGTCCTTAATTTCCTACAAGTGTGTTTCTTTTCATGCAAGTGTGGTGTTCTTTTCAAAATATGCAATTAGTTTCTATTATTTCTTATGGATTGCTTAAATAGTTTTTTAGTGTTAGTTAGTTTTCATTTCATTTTCATCAAAAATATTAAAAAATCAAAAATATTTTGGGTGTTTTAAAAACCCTATGCTCTAATACATGTGTGATATAGGGCCCATCAACCAGCAATATGGATTCAAACATGATAATGAGTTTGGAAGAACTCTCTCAAATCCTAGCAACAGTTTGGATCTCTTCTTCTCAGGAAGAGAACATATTGATTGTAGTCAAGAACCTATCTACTTCTCCAAAAGCCATAGAAAAACCAAAGTTGCATGAGTCACATCTACGATAAGATACATAATCCTTCTGTGATCACCCTTTCCAACTGATAGAGGAGAATAAAGAATCATGGACCACATCTGATGGAGAGACACCATTAGAACTTGAGATTGAGGAGTTTCTAATATTCCTTTTGGAAGATCCTCTATGCACTAATGAGACCAGTCATTCGAGAAAATATGATCTACATGGCATGATAGACATGCGTATTTTTCTAAATGATGAATTGAAACAAGAACATCATGACTTTATCGAACATTGGTTCTATATGACGACCAAATTGAACTACCACTCTTTTCTTCGACAACTCTTCACATCCTATCATTTGAATCAGTTGGTTCCTCATGTTCAGGTACTTATTAAAGTATATTATTCAAACCTGAATGTGAGTATATTCATAATCTTGTTACGCACGTGGCTTCACTGGAAATATCCATATAATTGAAAATGGGTCTTTTCTTAGGTAAGTTAGGATAATAAATAAATGAATAAGTGTTGCATATAGTTGTTAGTTTGGTGCACCATCATTTTTTTATGTCTTTTTCAGCTGATGGTCATATATTTTTCCAACTTTTCTAAATAAATTAGGCTATGATGATTTGTTGGAGTTCTGCAGGTATCCTCTTTTTTGTTGGAATGGAAAAACATCTTCATGATTTATTGAAGGAAGTCTTTTATTCTAATCTTTTGTTACCTAAGATTGTTTCGGAATAGCTGAACCCATTTTTCTATTACTCTCCTAAAATTTGTTTCTCTAAACACTACACGTTGACCTTTATTAGTTTTGATCTACTATTTTTCTGAACTATTTTCCTTGAATAATTTTATAGTTTAGGTAATCATTAATAATGGAAAAATAAAAGAGAAAATAGATCAATCAAACCCAAGATTTTTTGTCACAACCAATAATTTTCAAGAAATTTCATTTCCATTCTTTATACAAAATTTCAAATCATTTATTATATTAGTAACTCACAACCTTGTATTTGATTATACTATGGGATTACATAAAGTTAAAAGTTCATATTATGAGGCCATAGATAGCTAGTACAACCTAATCTAATCTCAAATTTGGTCAGTAGAGCATCCTTATTAAAGAGTAACATGAGAGTGCATGATATTTCTACCCATGGGAACACTACCATAATTATATGGAGAAGATGAAATTAGGGACTAGAGGCACCTTTAGGTCATTCTCTCATGGCCTCATCCACCACACATTAAGTAATTTTTACCATGGTTTGTATTTGGACTAATCTCAATACATAAGTCTATTTTTCATATGAACAATGTTTTATGGACAATCTATAAAATATCTTCCAACCCAATGCCATCCCGTAAAAAGGTTTTCAAATATGCTCCCCCATTCACACGTGTGAATGGAATATATAAATTTTATCTTAAGGATAAATTTTGGGACAAGAGTATTTGATGGAAAATGGGTGTCAAAGGATAACCCGCTAGGATACTTAATAGGTATGCTGGCAGTGGGTACCAACCAATGGTATGACTAGGAAAACCCATCAAGGTACTGAACATGCTCGTGGGAAATGGGACATTCTGTCTGGGGAGGATATTTCTTAGATGTCAAAATGACGCAAACCCCCTTCCCTCCAAAGGGTTGCTCGACCTCTCTCTCTTGGATCATTTGAATCATTGAGTCATAGAAACTCTTTGAGTCCTTGTGATTAACTGAAACCAAAAAACATGCACATGCCCCTTTTTCCAAGTGACCATGAATATGACTATGGGTCTGTCTCTTCGCGATTTGAACTTTGGGGATATCCTGATCTCTTCATCTTTTCCCAAAGCACGTTTCTTCTAATCTACGAACTTCCACCAAGCATCTCCTCATATTCTTCGGCCCCCACTATGGTTTAGGTTTCACGACATCATGAGACTCTAGGTTATTCACCCACGAACCTCTAGATTTCTAACTTTCAGATTCCTTAATATGCCGCCACATGCTATCCTCATGATCAATGATTGAGATCAAACTACAAATTTTGACTTTGCGACTCTGTATTTACACTCCTTCCAGATTTCCCAAACTCCAAAGTGCCGAAACGCCTTACAGCCAACCTCCACACATTTTTCCTGGATATGACGGTCTAGAATCATTCATCTTCCTTCGGGACAAATATTGTCCATGGAATTTTCTAGAAACTCCCAAAACTTCTCTCGAATATTTTCCGTCTTTCTCCCTCCTAAGATTTACCTCCTCGATCTTTCCTGGTTCTTCTGAATACTTACCTTCGACACTTATTTGAAATGCTGACCTATGCACACCTTGCAACGGGTCCTTCTCCACTCTCGACTCCTATGTCGATGATTTCACACTCCTTGCGATTTTTCCCCACAACTTCTCTCTTCTATGGCTAAAATCACATTATTCCTCCTTCAACTTCCAAGTTCGAAACTCTGTCATGCACTCCTTACATATGTTGATGCACTCCTTGCATGCACAAGTTTCATGCTATCTCTTCTGAGCTTACGAGTCAAAACAGACTCGATCGTGCACTCCTTGCAGACATTATGCACTCCTTGCACTTGCTCAATGAAGAAAAAAAATTGAAACTCATTCACTCTTCACAGTGAATTATACATTAAACCCTGTGAATGCATTCATAGATACAATAATAGGAAATAACAAAGAATTGAAAACAAGCTAAAAGTCTACCATTCACTCATTCAAATAGACACAATAATAACACACATTTGGGACAATGTTCCTCTATTATATTCATCTAACTGAAACTTACATACATTCATACAATGTTTCTTTGTATCTCCCACCTCTTGACTATAATGGAAATCTAAACATTATATTCAGCAACAAAAAACCTATCTTGGCAAGAATACAAAGCTTTATACAAAGGGACTCTTTGAGTCTTTCCCCCCAACTACTCTATGTTATCCTATCGAGAATAAAGGCTTTCAATTACTTTACATTTATTACAATAAATATTTGAGTCAGAAACATAAGAGAGGATACTCCACTTTTGTACCGCGATCCATCACATTACAGAAAAAAGAACCACCCCATCAATCTTACGTTATGGTTCAGCCTTGGATCATTAAAATGTTCAAAAATCATTTTTTTTCCATATATTACATTAATACACCATCTTTGAATTTCAAAATATTCCAAAATACGTGTTAGTACACCCAATTGTCTCCCTCTTGTGCTTTGTTGGTGATGCTCCTGCATCATAATACTCTGGATGAAAAATTTGTGGACTCATGTCCTTGAGCTCCTCCATCGATTTTCCATGCTTATGTATGCATTCTTCACCAACCCAGCTGGTGTCTTCTACTGGGTGTAATTTTAACTTCACTAAATATTCAAAATACGTTTTCCTTCGGGTCTTTTGATCAAATTGTTGATCTATGATCTTCTCCATCTACGACTTCTCTGCTACAGGCATCTGTTTTTCCCATTGGATCTCTCCTCAATATTCTAACCCTTCGGTTCTATATTCCATGTAAGGATACAGGTCTACAATGTTGAATATGGGCGATATACCCACATCTTCTGGCAGCTCTATTTCATAAGCATTCTCTCCAAATATTCTAAGGATTTTACATGGCCCTGTCTTTTTCAATTTCAACTTATTATATGTTCCCCTCGGGAACCTTTCCTTACTCAGGTGTGCTATAACTTGATCTCAAACTTAAAATTCAATCATCCTCGTGTGTTTACCAACTCCGCGTTTATATTCATTGATGCTCTTCTTCAATTTCTCCTTTATCTGATTATAAAGTTCCTGCATTTATGTAGCGAAGTCGCGGGCTCCCGTGATCCTAAATTCTCTTTGCTTCAGATCTCTTAAATCTAACACTCCTCTTGGATTCATCACATACACTATTTGAAATGGACTTTTCCCAATGCTTTTTTTCACCGAGTCATTATATGAAAACTTTGTTTGTGCTAGAATATGATCCCACTGACTATGATGTTCAGTGACCAAACTCCTCAACAAATCTTCTAAGCTTCTATTCACCACTTTAGACTTCCCATCTGTTTGTGGATGATATGCATAACTAAAGGATATTTCTCTCCCCAAATTTTTCCACAATGTCCTCCAGAAATGACCGACAAATTTTGTATCCCTGTCTGAAACTATACTTCTAGGAAATCGATGGAGTCTCACAACCTCTCTGAAAAACAAATTTGCAACATGTGTTGCATCACTGGTCTTTTGGCATAGGATAAAGTGTGTCATCTCCGAAAATCTGTCCACTACCACAAATATGGAATCACTTCCCCTTTGTTTTATTGGCAATCCCAATACAAAATCCATGCTTATTGCATCTTAAGGCCTCTCTGGAATAGGCAATGGTCGATACAACCTAGTGTTCTTCATAGATGATTTTAGGGGCTAAATTTCACTCATGGGCTAATTTTCCATGGTTTTTCCAAAAACATGATTTGCTATTTTGAAAATCATTTGTCCAAATTCTATAGGATAAAATTATTTTACCTTAAAAATC
>ML797246.1:97723-110199 GCA_009831015.1 Picea engelmannii | reverse complement strand
CACCACTCTGCCTTCCTCGGGAACTTCCTCCTCTCTCAGAGTGACTATGTGGTTTCTTCACTTCATATTTGGTCTTATGTTCTTTCTCTTGGGAAACTCCTTTGCCTCTGTTCAAGCTTCGACCCTTGTTTTTTTTACTCTGCTTCCTGGCCAACTTCTCTTCTGCCTTGTGCGAAATTTGATATGCATCCTCCACTGTCTTAACTTTTTCCATTTTGATTTTGTCTTGGATATCATATCTGAGGCCATTGATGTATCTAGAAACTTTATCCTCGCCTCTTTCTCTTTTTCCATCCCTAATGTTCAATATGTAAAACTCCTCTATGTACTCCTTGAAAATCATCCCTTTCTATCATAGGTTCGGCATCCTACTGAACAAATTTATTTGGTAATCCTTGGGCATGAATTTCTCCTTTAGCTTCGCTACCATTCGGTCCCAACTCTTAATATTTTGTTTATATTTTCTCCTTCTATCAGCCTGTAGTTCATCCTACCACAAAATTGCATGTCCTTTTAACCTGGTGAAAACATGTCTCACCTTTTTCTCCTCCTCGACATCTTCATAGTAGAAATACTTATCCATTGCTCGTATCCAATCAAGTAATTATTTTGTATCTAGATTCTCTTCATACACTGGTATGTCGATCTTCTCTTTGTCTCCCAACTTGACAACCACTCTCAGAAATCGTTCTTCCACAACATCCTCAACTACTTCCTCTTCGACCTCTACTTCTTCATTTTCTACATCGTTGACGTCTCCAGCATTAGGTGCTCTCCTTTGTTTTGTTTCCATGGAATCTATCCTTTCTCTGAGATCTCTCATCTCCCTTTCCATATCTCTATTTTCTATAGGTGGATCAACACTTCTTCTAGGCGGCATAGTGTTGACATTTCTGATACTTCTCAAATGATATCAGCCTACTCTTCTTTCTACATAAATCAATTATGTGATAGCTTTGATACAACTCTAACACAAACCCCCTTCCCTCCAAAGGGTTGCTTGACCTCCCGGTCTTGGATCATTCAAATCGCTGAGTCAGAGTGACTCTTTGGGTCCTTGTGATTACCCAAAACCATTATACATGCACATGCCCCTTTTTCACAAGTGACCACGGCTATGACCATGGGCCTACCTCTTCGTGATTCAGACTTCGGGGATATCCCGAGATTTTGCTTGAGCTTTTCTCGAAGAAAGTTTCTCCTAATATCTGAAATTCTGCCACTCGTCTCCTTAGATTCATCGACCCCCACTATGGTTCAGGTTTCGTGAATTCAAGAGACTCTAGGTTCTTCACCCATGAACCTCCATACTTCTGACTTACAGATTCGTTAATCTACTGCCACGTGCTATCCTCATGATCAACAACTGAGATCAAACCATGACTTCAAACTTCATGACTCTGCACTTACACTCCTTCCAGATTTCCCAAAATACGAAGTGTTGAAACGCCTTACATCCAACCTCCGCATAGTGCTCCTAGATATGAAAGTCTAGAATCGTTTGTCTCCCTTCAGGACGAATCTTGTCCACGAAATTTTCTGGAAACTACTGGAACTTCTCTCCTTGAATATTTTCCACCGCTCTCCCTCCTGAGCTTTACCTCTCTGATATTTCCTCTTTCCTTTGAAAATGTACCTTTGCCACTTAGTCAAAATCATGACTCATGCACACCTTGCAATGCGTAATTCTCCACTCTCGACTCCTCTGTGGATGATTTCACACTCCTTGCGACTATTCCCCACAAATTCTCTCTTCTGTGGCTAAAATTACGTTATTCCTCCTTGAGCTTCTGAGTTTGAAACTATGTCACGCAATCCTTGTGGACGTCGATGCACTCCTTGCATGCATAAGTTTCACGCTATCTCTTCTGAGCTTATGAGTCGAAATAAACTCAGTCACACACTCCTTGCAGAGACTATGTACTCCTTGCACTTTCTCAATAAATAAAAACAATTGAAACTTGTTCAATATTCATAATGACTTATACCTTCAAACCTGTGAATGCATTCATAGATACAAGAAGAAGAAATAAAATAGAATTGAAAACAACCTAAAAATATACCATGCACTCATTCAGATAGACACAATAATAACACACATTTTGGACAATGTTCCTCTGCTATATTCATCCAACTGAAACTTACATACATTCATACAATGTTTCTTTGTATCTCCCAACTATTGACTACAAAGGAAATCTAAACATTAGATTCAACAACAACAATCCTATCTTGGCAACAATACAAAGCTTTATACAAAGGGACTCTTCGAGTCTTTCCCTCCAACTACTCTACACTATCCTATTGATAATAAAGGCTTTCAACTACTTAACATTTATTACAATAAATATCTGAGTCAGACAGATAAGAGCGGATACTCCAGATATGTTCTACGATCCATCACATTAAAGAAGAAGACACCCCCCCATCGATCTTATGCGATGGTTTAGCCTTCGATCATTAAAATGTTCATAAATAATTTTGTTTTTTAGATATTACATTAATACGCCAACTTTGAATTTCAAAATATTCCAAAATACGCGCTAGTGCGCCTGGCTGTCTCCCGCTTGTGCTTTGTTGGTGTTGCTCCTGCATTAGAAAATTACCCTATCTGATTTTGATATGCCTAATCTATATTTGTTTATATGAATGATATACTTGTGTAAATCATTAAGGAGAAGCATGCAGGGTTGAACTAAAGGTTAAATAAAATCCATTTATTCTCCATTTGAGAATAACCCTAAGTTGACCTTAATACCCTATCATCCAATTCATACTATATCTAAGATGTACTATCTTAAGAGTGGGACCATGATCTTAGAATCTTAAGATACTCAACTGTGAAATTTATTTTTATTACTTGAATGACTGTAAATATTTTCAGAGTGAAAAAGGTTGAATGGTTTCCTATGGGGGTTCATTTGTTTAGACTGCTAATATTGTTTTATTTTCCCTCCTAAAGGAGAAGAACAAAATGCCTACTATAATTTATATAGGGTTGTCTGAACATAATTGTTTCTAATCGTTTGATGAATTTTGTTTAATCAAGGAAATATATATATTTTCTATAGAACAAAAAATATGGTTATACATTTTTATGGGTTATGCTTGAATTATATCAGTTAGTCATATAGGGGGAATACTCATGAGCCTTCTTCGAAAATTGTTCAAATATAAATTGTCAAAATCTAATAATGGGTGTACTTCATGTTATGATCAGTTTATTATACGATCTTATGATTTTGTCTCTGTGTGGTGATGCTTAACAATCATGGACTTTGTGCCCACAATTCATTAGCAGCTCTTAGATTTTTTTTCTTAGCAACTGTCGGATTGGTATCAATAAAAGTTTGCAACAATTGTTTTCTTATAGTCGGATGCCACTCAGTCTTAAGAAGTTTGCATGAGGACATGCAAAATCTTGGGTTTGGGAGAGATCTCTATATCCACTCTATATCTTCAGACTCTCTTCATCATCTCCAACATCTCCAACATCTTTAGTTCATCACATCTAGTTTTTTTCTAGATCTAGTAGATCAACTTCCATTCTCATCAACAATTCTCAACATTGCTCCGCCTCATCTTTAGCTTTCAACAATCCACATCATGTTTCCATAGATCTTTTATCTGTTTTTTCATAGTTTCCACTTTAGCATGCATTAGAATTCAAAGAATGGGTAATTTGAGGTAAAACGTGTATAAATCTCTTTAATTTACTAAGAATTTGGAAAACATGATGCATAACCACTACCACCTACTCCACACTCTACCACCACTTAGAAAGTACCATCACAACTACTCACCAAACGTTCCATTTTCACTCCACCAGTTATAATGAAAAATAAACTCTCATCATAAGACCAAGCAATGAAAAGGAAATACGTGTTATACAAATACACACATAAAGAAACATCTTTATTTTCTTCTCCTTGTACATCATAAAACATTCCTAGTTCATCTAAATGTTCTGAATAAGAGGATGAAGTCATGGTTGCATATTCAAGAAAATAACCACATGTACATCTTGGTCTTAGAATGAATATAAGATACAAAGTATACAAGTGTCCAAGTTCATACGACCATCATCCCCATCATTTCACATTCTCCACACTCATAGCATTGACTATCACCCTGTGATAACCCATCCTTTGATTGTCCTCCATTTTCATGATAATTTTGTTTCTTTGTTTTAAATCAATCTATGACAGTGTAATCAATTTCTACAGTGTCGCTCCACAAGAGCCAACACCTACACAAAAGGAACAAAGTCACATAAATATATAAGCAGAGTATCATAATTTTTTCACCTTGTTTGCATGAGGACATGCAAATAATTTGGTTTGGGGTTGTGTTGGGCTCCAGTTTGGTCATATTCATGCTACACAAATACATTCATAATTACACATTCTCCCCGCATCTTTCCAATAATATATCGGTAATCACACCATAAACCTCTATTGTCTCTTGTTATTCATCCTGCATAGTTAAGACATTTTTCTATATTTTTAGTGATTAAAAGATGATTGTATCATGTTTTACTAATGAAAGTTGATAAAGTGTGATTTGCATGATCAACAATCTCATACCATTAGTGTGGTTAAGCATTTTGCACTAGTATAGTTATTCTTGTACCTGATATTGTAGCTTGTCATATTGGCTTACTTCTAGAAGGAAATCAAGAACATGGGTTTTGTCCATAACGACATTGACATGTTGACACTAGAGTTGGAATTTGTTAAATTTGGCAGCACCGACAGTCATTATCCAATGAGAGGCCATATGTTCCACCCTGAGGCTAGCCAAGGAGATTTGGAGAATCAACCAGTGTTGTGAGGTATTGACAAAAGCCAGGGGGAATGTAAAACCTCTGTGATTCAAACCAAAAGTCGGGATGAACGAGATGCTATGTGAGTCTAACGCAAAAGTCAGGGGGAACGTACAACCTCTGTGAGCATAGAGAGTCTAGTGCAAAAGTTAGGGGGAATGTACAACCTCTGTGAGCATAGACAGACTAGTGCAAAAGTCAGGGGGAACATACAACCTCTATGAGCCTAGTCAAACCTTATGAGCCATGAGAAAAAGTCAAGGCATCTAGTAAAATTTAGGTTGAATATAAAATTCCTATGAGCTAGAAACAAACGATATTCCTAAATATTGCAAATGATGTAATTGTATTGATCTAGTGCATTGGCACATGTAAACATTATCCACCATGAAGAGAATTTCGAATTGTCTTGTCAAGAGTTGTAACTAAAGTCTTGAGTCTAGTTCTATATTAGAGCTAAAGTGTAATCTTGAGTTGCAACTAAAGTCTTCAGTCTAGTTCTATTTTAGTAATGTTGAGTTGCAACTAAATTCTTGAGTCTAGTTCTATTTTTAGTAATGTTGAATTGCAACTAAAGTCTTGAGTCTAGTTCTATTTTAGAACTAAAGTGTAATGTTCAGTTGCAACTAAAGTCTTGAGTCTAGTTCTATTTTAGAACTAATGTGTAATGTTGAGTTGCAACTAAATTCTTAAGTCTAGTTCTAAGTTTGAACTAAAGCATGTGAGTCTCAAGTCTAGTTCTAAGTTCGAACTAAAGTGTAATGTTGAGTTGTAACCAATCTCAATTCTAGTTCTAAGTTCGAACTAAAGTGTAAAGCTGAATTGTAACCAATCTCAAGTCTAGTTCTAAGTTTGAACTAAAGCATGAAGCTGATTTATGTTTAATGCATGCAATCAGGTTACTATTTCGAGCTTCCCCTCTTCAACCTATATAAGAAGAGGTCGAACCCTCTCTTCAAGACAGTTCTGCAACACAGTTTTGAAACACAGTTTTCATATGCAGGTTGAGGGTGGAGCAATAGAGGATCACATCGGTGATAAAGAGGAAGTATATCAAATGTGTATTTCAACAAGGTATTGTAAGTATTTGTTAGGTCAGAGTCATCTTGGCAAGCTCTTTGAGATAAAAACATTCATGGTGGATATTTGTAAGAGATCTTACATTATTAATGCAATAAAGGAATATTGTTTGCTTGGGTTTTTCTCCCTGTACAGGGTTTCCCCATGGTATATGTGTGGTTGATATGCATTCTTACTTATCTACATAATTATTGCTATCCGATTATGATTTGGAATTGTTGAAGTATATTAAGTTGGAATCAAAGTATTGAAGAAAATAAAAGAATTAATCCGCATAAGAAATCAAGCTCATAATTTAACATGGTATCAGAGCTTAGGGTGTGTTTAACGTGTTGAAGTTTGACAACAGGTACACAGAGATCCAAGCAATATTGATTAAGTTTCTAGTGTGAGTACCATGGCATCCTCCATTTCAATCAGGGCCAAGGATAGACTCGAAGAAGTTACCAACTTCAATGTGTGGAAGCTCCAGATAACAAATATCTTGCAGGAGCATGATCTTGAGAAGTATGTGATCAGCGAGATTTTGGTCACAGGGGTGACAGTGGATGGTGGGGATCGGAACAAGTAAGTCAAAGTGAAGGAAGTTTCCCCTCTCACACCCCCAATTCCAATCAAAATTCATTTTTCACAGGCGCTGCATCAATAGACAACACAGGGTTCCGCTATATACCCTTCTAGGAAACAAGGACCAAGCCCAAATCCCTAGAAAAGATATCAGAAATTCATAATGTTTTGGTCACCGGTTCCAATATGGGCGCTTTCATGGGAGAGCAATATGTGATTGCCAATGCCAACCAGCTGTGGTCGTATGGGCGCTCACTATACTTTCTTCCTTCACCCGTCGTTTGTGTGGATAACTAGGGCTTCATGGGCATTGCGTCCATCCGTTCACATTGGCGTTGACGAAGTAACAGGGTTTCAAGAAGCATCAATGGCCCTGCGCTGCCCTTCGTCTCTACAGGAAGCATATCATTAAATACTAGAGGAGCGGATCCTGGAGGTGTAAGTTGTAGCGAACTCCAACCTGTTCACAATGCGTACGTCGAGAGGCAGACAGGGAGAGGTGTTGTGGCCTTGCATGGTGGCTAGCAAATGGCTTCGCCTAAGATTTTGCAGAGGTGAGTAATTCAGTTGTGTTTCCAAGGACAAAGTCGAGTCCATTAAGATCTTGCAATTGATGCGGGGTTAATCGGAAGCGTTGTTGTCGAACTGCGTAGTGGATAATGAGGATTACAGGTAATTATGCTCTTTGTTTGGATCGATTCATATTTCTGTTACGGTGGGGGTGATCATGGATCTCGCAGGATATTCGTGGGTACATGGAATGTCGGTGGCAGAAAGGCACAGGATGATTTGGATTTGGAGGTGGAGGACTACATATGCTATATTCGAGTGTACAAACTGTGTATGCCCTCAATTTTATGAAAAAATAAAAATATTTCATATTTTAGGGTGGGCATTTCAGTTGGGATCGTTCCCAAACTACCCTTGGCCCTTAAAAAAATGAAATACAACCACCCCAACCCCTTGAGGATGGTATATAAGAACATATTGAGGACATGGATGAGGAGAAAATCTAGGTGTAAGATTATGATGATGAATTTGCAAGCTTCTCTATTTCCCCGATCCTCTGAGTAACATCCCCTTGATCTAGAACTTTTCTTCCAAAAGTCATCGTTTAAGGAAGGCCCATATTGTTGAGTTGATGTTTGAAGGAGTAGTGGCGGAACCTGGGAGTGGCGGAACCTGGGAGGTTGTCTTTTGGGTAGTGTTGGGGTTAGAGTCGAGTTGTAACTACCCATTTATACTATTTTCAATAAAAGAGTTCTCTTTCCCTCCATATTTGTGTAATATTGTTCAATTTTATTATGTATGTCATTTTTTTTTCATATTTGAATTCATATATATTACATGTATAACTTGATCCTATAACTACCTTGTTGTAACATATACTTTATCTCTTTTTGAAGATTAGTGCAAGTAGAGAAAATGAACAAATCAAGGGTCAAGAGCCAATAATGTCATGAACCAATAGGATACAAGGTGTGAATTTATATTTTTTTATTCTAAAGTAGTTATTTAATTGTAAGTTTTCATTGCAAGTTTTTGTGATTGAGGGTAGGTTTTGTCTTTTACATATGGTAGAGTTATGTTGTGAGATGAACCAAGGTCACAGGGAAAAATCTTGTAATAGAAGTGGAACTATGAGGCTAGAACCCTGTAATGGATGTATTGTCATATCAAAATACTTAGCCGTCTTAGTGACGTGGCGGATGTCCAAATATCTAGAATATAGGAAAAACTCTGTGAGCATGGTTTTATAAATATGACCGATGTTGAAAACTAGGAGGAAGAATTGTAACCATCCAAAAATATGGAAGTCTAGGAAATACTTTTGAGTGCATTTATTGAAAATTATAGATTTTGGATATTTGTCGTATGTGAGTAGTCCGACGTCATTTAGGACACATCAATAATGTGCCACATCAACAAGACCACATGGAAGTTTTCTTATGGAAGGGCTATGGGGCGGACATTGTGGTAGGGGTGGCAGATGTTGGATGGATGAATAGTGTAGTAGAACTGTGGCCATCCATATATATGGACATATGGGATTTATTTTAAATGGATTTTTTATAAAAATATGAATTTTTGATGCCACGTCAGTAGTATTGCATCATGCCACATCAACAAATTGTCCATGAAAATTTTCATTGGGTCACCAATGAACGTGCAATGTGGATATCAAGGAATAAGGATGGTCTAATATTCAGGGTGATGGATGGTGTATATCAAGGAATATGGATGGTTGAGATCTAACCTTCGAAATCATTGGATGGAATAACTAGGAAGTAGAACTAGGATCATCCATAAATCTAGAAATATGGAATTTCTATTAATTGGAATTTTTGAAAAACCCAAATGTTCAATGGAGGAACTAAGAGTAGGAGAAATGAAAATATAGAATTCTAGAAATCCATATAAATATTAAAGTATAATTTTGGAAAAAGTTAGATGCCAGATGGTGGAACTCGCAAGGAGGAGCTGTGATCATCCACAAATCTGAAAATCCAAAGATTCTTGTAAATAGGATTTTATAGAAAATTTGGATCTTGATGTAGAAGGAGGATGCCATAAAACCTTTAGCCTCTAAATAAAATACTCACATGTGAAGTGGAAATAACATGTGAGTACAATGTAGGAGAATTTATTATTGGGAAAATAGCTAGAGTTGATGTGGATGATGTCAATGATGAAGTGGGACATGCATCACGTGACATGGAGTAGTGATATAAATTGCCATGGTGGAAGATGGTCGTTGTGAAAGAGTGGTAGGTATGTCAAGTGACATGGAATTTCCAAGTGGAGAATGACACATGGACATGACAGGTGTCATTTCATGGTGGATTCAGGACAAAGAGGCAGGTCTATTAGTCGAGCACCTTTAATCCTGAAGAGAATGAGGAACGTCTCTCGTGGTCAACCTCAGTCGTCAAATATTTCAAGAGAAATATGAATGGTCAAGGAGTGTTCATGCTTAAGATTGATTTTAATCTGGGTGATTGGATCAAGTAAATGTTACTCGTTTTATCCAACAGAAGTACATGTTTCTCATCGATGGTAAAAACGTAAAGGATGGAACCCACCCATATTCATAGACTATGGGTTGATATTGAGTTGGAGGCCTATCAGTGGAGAAACGTCAGTGAAAGTGTTTGAATGATATTTATGCCATGTTGCAATAGGGTATGAGTGGGGGCCACATTCTTATGTGAAGGCTATCCATAAATCCAATATTCATATTAAATGGGATTTTTTTATAAAAGTTTTCATTCAAGAGGGTGGAAACCTTGGACTGGAATGGTGAAATTGGAGTAGCAGGACCCAATATTTTTAATTTATGGGACTTTTTATAAATTTTCTATTCCATATGGGTGGATATCTATAAGGATAGAGGATATGAGATGGGTATACATCCAAAATTTTGAAAAATATGGATATTTGTCCCTATGCATGTTTGGAAGAGACAATTGTGGAAAGGAGAAGAGACGTCTTTCAAGCCACATCAGATGGCATGTACGAACAAGGTGCACATGAGTGCTATGTAGAAACAATGACACCCCCTATGAGTGTTTCATAACAATATTTAAAAGGTCATATATTTCTATCCATAAATCAAATTTGAGCATAATTATATTCACTAGAAATCTCTTGAGGAGAAGGTTTGGTTTTTAAGCTCATAAGTGGAATTAGATATTTTGTTTGGAAGATTAATTTAGAGGAAATCAATAAATTTTCTACATCCCACCGTCTTAATGAAACTTAGGGGTTCAGGTGTTGTTGGCGCTACGTGCGGTTCTTAAGACCTTAGGTTTGATTTATCTTTAACCAACAAAACCCACCAAACATCGTCCCTTTCAGAATCACCTACTTGCATAGATGAAGTCTCACCCGAGGTATCTATTAAGACTACAAGAACCGGGTTTCTGTAGTAGTGAAGGAATGGGAGGTGACCATCTTATTCATCCTTCTTTATAATTTTTGGGCACGTCATTTTGTATTTGTTCCTTATTAACTGATTTATGATTCAAATTGATATTATCATTCTATTCCAGATTACTACATAACTCATTCTTGTAACAATTACAAATATTGCATTGTGTTTAAATATAAGACAAATCTAATCTACTATGCATTCAAAAACAATTTATAAGAAAACAATTCAAAGACAGACTACAAAAGATTTAACGTGGTTCACCCAATGTTGGGCTACATCCACAATGACTGGCTTCTTTATTATGCTTTCACTAAGTGCTCCAGGATCAGGCACTGTGCTTAGAAAGACGTATCATGGCATATTTCTCTTCTACTAGCCTAGTCGCTCTGTAGTAAAATCATCTATCTCTCTTTTCATAATCCCTTACATTTATACATGGATTCCTCTCTTTACAGACTCAAACAAACAATTTAGGAACAACAACCCAAGAACCAAAAATATGATAAGAGGAACCAAACACAGAAAATACATAGAACCCTGAACAACGAACCTGTATTCTCCCAACTCTTTACATATTTCTACATAGTTTTTAGGGCTTAAAACCCTATTACATTGCATTGCAACTTCATTTCATTGGTTGTTCGACGAATTTCTCTTGATTTTCCATCTGCATGTTTCTTTTTCACTTTGACTGGTTGTTATTTCCTTCTTTCGTGAATCCTTCCATCTTTATCCTGTCAAGTTGTCATCCATCCTTTTCACCCACTTTATTCTCCTTCTTTATTCTATTTTTCTTCTTTTTTCTGATTTATCATCTCTCACTATGTGTTGTACTTCTGGATGTGCTTATTCTCTCTCACTACATGTTGTAGTTCTTGATGAACCTCTGCTTCTTACTATCCTACTGGATGTGCCTCTATTGCTTACTATCCTCCTCAATGAGCCTCAACTACACACTCCCTAATATTTATTATTTTCCTACACACCTATGTTGTGCACTTATTTTCTACTTAGGATTATTCCCAAAATTTTATTCCAAAACTTTTTGTCCAACAAGCCCCCAACGATCACTTGTGGCCCGTCCCGAGCCACTCAGGCCTATTGAATCCTCTTCCACACTGCAATGAAATTTTGGGAGGCTACCTTCACTACCTCCACTTCCTTTATTATCATGGTCTTTGTTGCTACTATATCCTCAGCCCCCTTCACAGTCAAGCCTGTGAGTTTTGCCTCTCCTTCATATACTGCATGTTTGATCTTTCCTTGCACAGTGGTTAGTTCCCCTATTATCCTTACAACTTCTTGTTGAAATGGTTCCAATCATTGTTGGAGTATTTTTTGTTGATATTTTGTTGATTCCACTGCCCCTGAGACAAAATAGTTGTCATATGCTCCGCTGGTGGGAGAGTCGTTATATTATTTGAAGCTTGTTGTGCCCTTTATTGTGCTTCTCTTAATCGAGCTTCCACTACCTTCATATCAAGATATTTTGCTAACTCTGTCCATATTTTTGCGCTCTCCTCACAAATTTGGAGCAATTTTCCTCTACTTTCTTGATATTGGTGATCGTTGTCATCTCCATTGTCTCCCTGCCTTCTAGCACATCCAGTGGCATTCCTAGCATGTTGTGCAATTGTAAGTCTTGAATCTACACTCTGATTCCCTTGATGACTTCACTGATATTTAGCACTTGTTCCTCCATGGTATCTCCTACTACTATGGGAAATTTTGGTATGGACTTGTATAATTTTTTAACAGTCACTTTGGTTTTCTAAACGATACCCTCAACTTTATCCTTTTCCTTAGGGGATTTTTTCACCCTTTCTTCAGTCTCTATTATATCCTTCATGACCTCCACTACTTGGCCCTCAAATTCCTTCTTTCATTGGACTGTAGCCTCATACTTTTGAGGTAACTGATCTTGTTCATCCATCATTTTGATAAACTCCTTCTTTTCTTCCTCTCCTCTATTTGTAATATCTTGCGGTAAGCCTATCTGCAAGTCATGTAGTCATTCTATTGACATCCTTGATACAACTACGTTCAATGTCCTAGTGCATTTAGTTGTTG
>ML797246.1:59738-77614 GCA_009831015.1 Picea engelmannii | reverse complement strand
AAATTCAAACACTATTCTAGCTTTGTTGACATGTGGGCATGTATGGGCCCGTTACAAGAATGTGTTTGAAAAAATGAAACTAAGAGGGGTCTCGAAAGAGCCGTTGTCCTCTCCTAAAAGTTTTCAAATTTTTGTTTAAGGGATATGAGATCGTTTTCGCAATCTTTTTATGATTCTCAAGATCGCTTAATGGTGCGAGAGAAGAGCATACTGAAGATTGTTACTTGCAACTTCTATTCCCGAATGTGAGTTTAGATGTGATTACAATTTGATGTTCAACTTAGATTTATAAATCAAATCAAGCCATCCACGTGGCGAAAAGCAAATAAGGGAAAAATGATTTTTATCCACCTAAGTGCCTATGTTTGTTTGACTATCCCCTTTATAAGTTGAGGGGTCTAAGTGGTGCAGTATTTAGAGCATGCATAACATCATTCTTGAGAAGGAAAATGACTTTCCCCACATCCAAAGCCTTACAATGAAAAAATTTAGAGCGGATGCGCAGCCTTTACTGTAGACAGAGGCGCATGCGGCGCCTGCGCGCAGACCGTATTAAAAACCAAAGCGCATGCGCGTGGAAAAGAAACTGTAATTCCAGTGCATGCGTGCGAGACGCGTGTCTGTGGGGCGGAATACCCGCGCGTCTGTGGCAAGTTACTGAGAAAGAAACTCCGGATGGATTTCTCTCAATTCTCCTGTGAATTGATTGGTTAACAGGTCGGCGGAGGCCGGTTTGTGTCCCTGCAAGTTAATAAAACCAAAAGCAAAGCAAAATAAACCCAAATGAGGGAGGATTTGATACCTAAATCCCCAGTGGAGTCACCAGTCTGTTCACGTTCAAATGGTCACCAGGTGAGCAAATAGAGAGCACTTGCATACCCTGTTGGGTCTAGCAGGGCAGAAGAGTTGTGGAGCATAGGGTTAAAGGAAATAAAAATGAACTACAATCTAATATCAACTGAAAACAAATAAAACTGTGAAAAGAAACAAAAAACATCAAACATAAAACACAAAACACAGGTGTCACCAATGGTTTCAGGCAGGTGTATTGATGAAACTGGAGCACGCTGAAGGAAGAGACCAGAGGTTCCTTCTCCCCCCAACGGAAGGCTCTTTGGGGACCTCACACAGTTTGCTTTCCTTACAAATGAGAAGAACTGAGCATAGCTGTGAAAGAACTCTCGGTGATGCAACTGATGGGTTGTTGTTAAAGGATGAGCCCTTAACCATCTGAACAGCATAACAATGCTTAGAATTCCTTGCGAAAACAGTGTATCCTCACGGCTTTTTATAGCAGCTCCTTGGGCGGTCATGTAACCTTCTGAAAGTGTGAACAGGGACCCTTTTAGGGTTTCTTTAGGTCATTAACTCGCCGACTTTGTGGATCCGTCTCTGATTTGAGGGTCAAATCAAATTGGGAGCCGGTCCGTAAGCGGTTGGGAGGCCGACCTATTCAATTAATGCGTCGTTTTAGCAGATGCGTGGGTTTTTGTGTTGACAGCCGCACGTCGAGCGCGCATGCGCGAATAACACGTTTTTGTCCTGTGCATGAACGCGCGCACCAAACTGCTGTAAAGCGCCCTTCAATTTTTGGTTACTTTGTATAGTTTTTTGGCCCTTCTGGAGTGCTGTGAAATTAATTCAGCGCCATGAATGACTTCATTGCTGTTTTGATGATGCAGAGTTCTTGTCGCCATGTGCAGACGAAATTTCAGTGATAACACTCGGATCCACACAGATTATGATTCCTCATATCTTCTTGTCTTGTACCACCATTGGAATGATCCATTCAAATTATTCCACTGGTTCAATAATTCCTATGTCCAACATCCTTTCTAGATCAAATTTCACCTTCTCTTCATACTTTTGATTTAACCTGTAATGCCTCCATCAAACTGGCTTAGCACATGGTTTTAGTGGAATATTCATCTCACTTAAGTCTCTAGATATCCCCCTCATCCATGAAAATTTCTTCGGGAAGGGGTCTTGGTATTCTCGTAGTAAGTTTGAAATATTCTCTACTGTCTCATCACTCCAATAATATCCTATCTATGCAAACTTGGGATTCTCTTTCATCCCAATGTTTACCTTCCGTTTATTTATAGACTGTGTGTATGGTGCAGAATCAAGATCTATCCCTTCTACTACTCGTTCTCCTTCTGTTTCAAGTACTTGTCCATTCCTAGGATATTCTTCATCCTATTATTCGTTAGCTACATTATAACATTCCAATAACTCATAGACATTTATATTGTCTCTTTGCGCACTACACAGTAATACTACTTTCATAGTCCCTTCTTATAAGAATATATTACTTCAAATAGCCTATAGAACTGCATCTATTGATGGGGATTCATGTTTATATGTGAACGTGAATCTGAACATATGGACCAACTCTTCCCATCGTGTTGTCTCCCTGCACATTTTGAATTCCAAATACCAATTCCTTGGAATTGTGTCCAGTGTATGTATAAATATAGGCATCCATTCTATCTCTGATACTGAACTCCATAAAGCCCTGCACTTCTTAGCATGACCTATTGGGTCACTTTATCTTGTATACTTCAACACAATGTTTTCTTCCTCAGTACCAAACCTTATTTGCATGAGTCTGTTGCATTGTGACCAGTCTTTCATCCCTTCTTTGTTAGTAACCTACCATCTGGTTGGAGTCTCTTTTAGGACAACATCTAGCGTTAACAACCTTTGTTGTTTAGGTACCTACAACTCAAATTCCTTTACAAACATGCTTATATCAGTTAATATTTCATACCTGGTTGGATCACATAGGTTTGTTCCAATCCAACACAAGGATAATTTTATATGTGCACATTGTTTAGTTGACATTCCATGCATCTTCTACATCTAATGCTCTATACCTTCTTATGAATTTGATGCACACAAAATAATACTTATCCAACTCAACGTCCCATCAACAGTCGGGTTGACATAATCCTCCATCTGAGAGGTCATGTTATATAAATTTTCAATGTTGTTTCCTCTTGCTGGATCTATGCATCATTTTCCTTTTGATGGGTCCAAGGGTGCAGTAACCTTCAAATCTCCAACCTCAAATATCATCTTCTTCCTCTTCAAGTTAATTATTTCCTGGTTATCAAAGGTTGATTCCAGTCTCATCAGTGTTGGATATGATTAATTGTGATCCACAATATCAATCACTTCAATGTCGTCCATATTGCTCACACCATCTATGTTCATAGGTATTCCTGTCAAATAACCAGTCAAAAATATTTTGTGTTGATTCACAATCCTTAACTGAATAGGAGACCATACTAGTTTAGGTTTTCCCATCATCTCCCATGTCTTCTTAGGTAAAACATTCATGTCAGACCCAAAAAACAATATGACATTATCCACATCATACTCCTCAATATGCACATTAAATCTGAATTTTCCATTGCTTATCTTCCTATGAAGTAACTAATTAACCATCCTTTGTGCGATATGAGTTTACTTTCCTCTTGTAAAATGATCAATCATCTCATATAACTTATTGAGCATAGTTTCATATTTCATTATATCTACACAAATCCTCAAGAATTATGTTAGAGCTATTACCTTTCTATTTGGATTAGTTGGCACAATGTGATCCCCCACATGAGGCGCAGATGATGTTGATTCTCCCCAATCTTGTCCCAACACTTCTTTTCTTTCCCTATGACATGTCTCCCTTTCCTACTAAGGATCAAAAGTTGGCATAGGCCCCGTTGAATTCCTTACCCATTGCTCAGTTTTCTTTCATCTATTTGTCAAATTAGATCTCGTTATAGCTCCCTCGTGCATAATAACTTCTATTCTTGGTCCTTCGTTCCATTTTTCGGATGATACCTTCCACACATTCTAATTTTGATTATGGTTCTAGTTACCTTTGTCCTACCATTTCACAACTCGTTGAGGACAATATTATCTCGCACGATCTAGTGCTCTGCAGTATGTGCATGTTGTACATGGATTTAGGCAGTCACATGCCAAGTTTCCTAGTTGATTACATTTATAACATATTATCGATCCTCTTCCTCTTCTACCAAAAGTTCCTTTGACGCGACCTATACCAAAGTTTTCTTTGTTCCCTGGATTGAAAACTCTTTGATTTTTGTATTACAGACCACCCCCTTTTGCTGCAACAATATCCTCTTGAATCATGTACATATCTAATGTGAGTTCCCTCATCAAGTTGAAGTCATGACAACGCCTCTCTTCATGTCGCACAAAAAGTCAAAAGTTTCAAAACAACTTCCTTGGTGTACTCTAATACTTTTTTAGTAATGGACACTCAGTGGGATGATGGCCCCATTTCCTACATATCTCATAGTACGCTCCTCCAAGTAATGGATTCGAAGCTCCAGTTACCAGATACTGCACGAATACTAGGAATTCATCCTTTTGATGGCCTTCAATCCTCCACTTGGTACACGAAACTTGCTCTTGTTTCTCCTTCCATCTTGTAATTTTTACTAGTTGAATCATCAACGCCGCTAATTTTTTTTGAATTTGTGCCATTCCTCCATTTTATACCACAAAAGATAATTTTAATTTCAATGCAATTTCTAGTGCCTTGGGATGTGACACAATCTTATGTTGTATTAATGGCCTTAAAATGTGTGGTAGAATCCCTGAAATAAAACATTCTTGATGTTCTTGATCAAGGATATGGAAAGTCAGTCTACCAATCATATCCTTAAATATCTGATCGAAATCCCATACAAACTATGTTTGTACCTTTTTAATCTCCATCAGTTTGGTGATGTACTGTGACTCTGAATTTGTATTCTTGAACTCTTTCAACAACACTTTCCTTATCTTTGCCAAAGTCCTAGTATATCCTATAGGTGTGATACTTTTAAGATTCATATACCATACTATGCACGACATCTAAATGTTTTCGCTATTTGCGCAATCTTCACAGCCTCATCATGTGCATTCTTAGTGGCCCAAATTGTTTTGCAGACAAATAGATGTTGTTCTGGGTCCTCTGACCCCACTCCCTGGAAATCAAGAAGTATAAGAATATTGTCTACCCATACCATGTATATTTTTGTAGTTACTCATATTGGCGATGTTGGTTGGATCTGATTCAGATTTAGACTTTGTGCACTACTTCCACTGTTATGACTGCTACTACTTTGTCCTCCTTGGATAACTACAATATCTTTTGACAATTCTTCAATTTTTATCTCTGATTGTGGTGATACATAGGGGGTCGTGGATTCGACATAATACTTGGTACAAGTATGAATTAATGGGTCTTTTATCACTGGAATAGATTGGAACTCCTCTTCTTCTCCCCCTCTATATGGTATCTCCATGATTCAGACTATTGTAGCATGTTCTATCCCCTCTTACTCATTGTGAAACTCTCTTTTCCCAGCCTTAGTATTTCACCTCTTATACCTCCTTCCTCTGTGCAATACTCCAATATCATATTATTCCTCTAGTATACTCTATTCTTGCATCCTCAATCCCTTCCTTCCTTCTTCATCACTTCCTTCATTCTCTCTTGTTCTCAGACTGTCCTCTTGTCATCCCCAACTTCCCCTATGTGCACAAACCCCTTTAGCAGTCAGATTTCATTTTCATCATGAACTTGTCACACAACACCATGTTTATTCACATACTCAAAAATTTCATGAACCTTCCACACAGAACCTTGAAAAAATCCCTTTCTACCACATGGTATGATTGGGTACAATCTATTTCAAATTTTGCAATATATCCTCCTAGTATGCTATCCAACCAGAAATAAATTGCACAAGTAGTTAGGTTACTTATGGAATTCAACTGTCATACAATATCAAGTGTCTTGTTCCTCGGTGCTGCATTTTTTACCTTCCAATAGTCTTCACTAATATTTCTAGCCACTCAGTCAGAATAATTGGAAACTTGCCAAAGAAAATTTCATGCAGTTTTGTATACACATACCTTTGCATCCATTTATTTTCACTCATTTGAGGATTCCTATTCTCTTGTCGAGAAAAATCCCATTCCTTCCTTTCCAACCATTCTGAGATCTCCTTCCTAGTCATCCTTCAAAATATTCCCTTAATAAAAAATTCCATGTACCGACAACGAAACTATTTGTGGAGCTACGTGCGGTTTGTAATACCCTAAGTTAAATTTATATTTAACCAAAAAAACCCACGAGACACTGTCCCTTTCAACATTACCATGTGTAGATGAATTCTCACCCAAGGTATCTATTGGGACTACAAGAAACAGGTTTATGCAGTAGTGAAGGAATGGGAGGTGACCATCTTATTATTCCTTATTTATAATTTATGGCCACGTGATTTTGTCCTTGTTCCTTATTAACTACTTCATGATTCATATTCATATTATCATTTTATTCCATATTATTGTATAACTAATTACTGTAATAGTTAATAATATTGTGCCATGTTTAAAAATAAGACAAATCTAGTCTACTATGCATTGAGACGGAATTCATAATAAAACACATCAAAGACAGAATACACAAGATTTAACGTCATTCACCCAACTCTAGGCTACATCCACAATGATTGGATTATTTATTATGCTTTTGTTAAGTTCTTCAGGCTCGCACACTATGCTTACAAAGATGTATCATGGTATCTTTCTCTTCTACTATCCTAGCCACTATCTAGTGCAAGCCTTTCTCTCTCTCTCTCTTCATCATCCCTTACATTCATACATGGATTCCTCTCTTTACAGACTCAAATAGACAATTGAGAAACAACAACCTGAGAACCAACCATATGCTGAGAGGAACCAAACATAGTGAAAACAAAGAACCTTGGACAACGAACCCATATTATCCCAACAATTTACATATTTATACATAGGTTTTAAGGCTTAAAACCCTATTCCATTGCATTACAACTTTAGTTAAATTGTTTTCAATTGATTTCTCTTTCTTTTTTGTCTGCATGTTGCTTTTTCACTTACACTAGTTATTCTTTCATACTTTTGTGTTTCCTTCCATCTTTATCATGTCGGACCTGTCATCCTTTCTTTTATCCCACTTTCTTCTTATTTATTATTTATTCTTCTTTGTTATTATTTAGCCTCTCTCACTGCATGTTGTACTTCTCGATGTGATTATTCTCTCTCAATGTGCATTGTACTTCGGGATTCACCTTTGCTTCTTATTTTCCTCCTGGATGCACCTCAGTTTCACACTCCCTAATCTTCCTTCTTCTCATGTGCACCTATGTTGTGCATGTCTTAGGATTATTCCCAAAACTTTATTCCAAAACTTTTTGTCCAGCTGGTGTGTTACAAAGTGGTATCAGAGTAGTGGTTCTAACACTATACCCGAGTGAACATAAATAGACCACATACATGATATTATTTGAGTTTGGTTCAAAGTTGAGCCTACAAGGTTTAAGGAAAAATAACAAAATAAGAGGTTTTGGAATAGAGAATGATGGAATTAAGGTTGTCTAGCCTAGGGAACCAAACTTTTAGCATTGGTTACAACCTTAGGGATTGTATGGAAAGTTCCTCATCTTTTGAGAATTGTTGGAGAATTTTTAGCATTAATCCATTTTATCTAGAATGGAAGAGACATGTTGTTCGATATCCATGTAAGTGTAAAAAAATGGATTATATGAACATGTAATGATTTTTTTTATAGTTCTTGGGATTGACTGATTCTAATGGGTACACTGATTTGAGGATACTATACTATTGAGGTGAAGTAATTATAAAAATCACATCATTCAAATGTGTTGGAATGTTCCAATAACATAAGGTTGGAACATGGATACCTCAGTGGAGGTAGCGGCCAATAAGGTGTATTGGATGGAAATTCATTATGGCCAAGATGGACTTGGATAGAGAGTGTTCCTATCAAGGAATATTAGTGGACAAATGAGAAGCATGATAGTGCATAGGGATGCAAGAATCTAGAAGGATTTGATAGCATCCACATAGATCTCAAAGAGATGAAACAACTATGTGTTGGAGTTCATAATTATAGTAATGATATGGAAACTTTGAAATATTACCAGCATGGATGAAGATGTTGTTTATGCTACTAGATATAGACTTATGAAGGTAAGGTGAGGATAAATGGGGTTTTGATCCAAATCTTGGTGAGATACTGCATGAACATACTTGAGAAACCAATGGATTAAGTAGCATTCAATGATTGAGGGAAGACGAGTAAGAATTATTTTAATATGCCTATTTTATGAAAATTGAATTTAGCTAAGGATTCCCTCAACAAAAGTTGCATGATTCAAAATCTATGAGGCGTGAATGGTTAAAGGAAATAGTATATAGTAATTGCTATGCACTAGGTGAAGCATTGATTACCTAGTGATTTGTTGACATATGGAAAGAGTTTATAGAAAGTGTGAAAGAGGGATATCTTACTAATTATTCTCAAAATAAATAAGGAAAAATGATTATGAATATGCTTGTTAGATATGTCATGTGAATGACTATAATAATGACATGGAAAATGTGTAAGTAGTGCACATGCATGCTGGTATATATGGGTATATATATTCCTAAAGGCATGGTTTGACTGAATTAGTATGATGTCTAATAGGAATAAATGAATGAGCAAGTTGATGGTGGAGAAAGAATAGTACTTGCAATGTTTGGGTAGTACCAGTGTTACTTAGTTGACCTTATCTTGAGGTTTTAATTTATTTTGTTTGAATACTAGCCTGAAGTTGTTGTAAGCCTTACTTCAGGAAGAGATAGCATGAAATAATGAACGATAAAGTTTACACAAATTCTTTGTTTTTATTGACTTCAATGTGGAATAAGGAAATGTTCTTATGATTATTCCTTTAAAATGTTCATGTGAATGATTGTGGAAAATCATAAAATAGATTATTTTAAGATTGAACAAATGTGCATCTGTAAATTATTAAGGTTTTTCAACTATAGACATGCACACACATTGTTGATAAATATGATTAAGTGCATGGATGAAATAAATATGTTGAATGCGTGCATATGTTAGTTATGGCTATTATGGGTAAGTAACTCAAATGATATATTTGTTACTAACTCATGGGTTGAGATCGTTTCAACAGTTGATGGATATGTGACAAGGAAGATGCATGCTAATATAGTCCCCTGTGCATGGATTGTGTAAAGACCCTATCAGAAAAATAGGGCTATGGGATTAATGACTACTGAGAATCAAGTGGTGGGATACATAATCCTATATATATAAGAACCTTCGATTACATTTTGGGAACTTGCATGTATATAAGGAAACATATGTCAAGGAAAATGTCAACAATTTGAATGGAAAGTGGTTAATGCGTAGAATGCACTTTCTTGTAGTTTAATTCATGAGATAAAATTAATATTTTAGAATGTTGTTTGCATCAAGCGAAGGTAGGATCTCTAAGTGAAGAAATGTCAAGTTGAACTTCACCTGAACTTATCAAGGAAATAGGGTAGCCAAATTCAGAAAGAAATAGAATGCATAAGAAAATATGGAATAAAAGGGAATTTTTTTATCACTCTAAAACTATGATATATTTGGTAGAGTTATATTCTCTTAAAAGAAGCAAGTACACTTGTAAAAATAAATAACAAATTGTTGATGTTTTGGGAAGCATCGAGCAAACATTCTCCTCATATTGGCCATGTGACTTGGCTAAGGATAATGGCCTAGGTGTAGTATTTATCCTTGATCATGTGACTTGAAAAGGACTGACAAAGACCTGAGGTGTTGATGTTTCTACAGGTGGAAGTATCAAGCACAAATTATTCTCAGATTGGCCATGTGACTTGGCTAAGGAGAATATTCCATACGTAGTCTTTATCCTTGATCATGTGACTTGACAAGGAATGACAAAGACTCGAGGAAAATATGCATGGGGTAGAAATTATACTCATATGTCCATGTGACTTGGATAAGGATAATGGCCTAGGGTGTTGATGTTATACATGTATTAACATTTAGTATACATTCTCCTCAAATGGCCATGTGACTTGGATAAGAATAATGGCACAAGTGTAGTCTCTATCCTTGATCATGTCACTTGAGAAGGACTAACATAGACTTGTGATTCTATGTGGGAGAAGTATACATCAACTGGGTGCATTCCAAAGAATATTAAATCAACCAGGAACACGGATAACCTTTCTATGAAAGTAAGAAATCCAAGAAGTAAAAGAAGACCGATGTAACCATTAAAGAATCCCCTTGAAGCAATTGAAGATTGAATAAGAGAATTCAGCCTCTACAAGTAAAATACATAAAGAAATAAAGTGAAAATGAAGACCCAAGAAGAAAAGTCAACCCCATTAGTAAAAAGAAGGCCCATGCAAAACTATAAATAGAGGCATAGTCATTTAATTTGGACACACATCTCTTCTCTTCAAGTGCACACTAGCCAATTTCCAGTTTCTAGTTGTAGGGGTAATATTTCTATATTACTAGATTTCTTGTTGTCTTGATGAGTGCACCACACTTGGACAAGCTCTCTCTTGGTTGTATTTTTAATATTCTAGTGAGACACTAGATCTTGGAGATGCTAGGTTCACGGAGGAAATTCTCTAAATGGTAGTTTTTGTTAATTATCTGTGATGTATTGGTAATATATTGGACTTGATTCTTATATATGAAATGTTGTTCACTTTTTTCCCATGGTTGGGTTTCCCACGTTAAATACTTGTGTTCTTGTGTCTATTATGCATGGTTAATATTTCTAGATATTGTTATTTAAGTCACATTGTTGTAGTTGACATTTTCAGTGTATAGTTATTCTATGACAATTTTGGCATGAAAGGAAATTTTGTTTTTGAAATCTTAAGGAAATAACTATCATATCTGGGAATCAGAAAAATCAACATGGTATCAGAGCTTTGTTGAAATATTTCCACTGCACAGTCACAAAACTAGACCTTATCTGAAAATCGTTGGGTACTTTTCTTAATAATGTTGGGGCTAATTTCTGCATAAAATAGCTCACCCTTACCTAGCACACCTATTGGTTCTCTCGTATTTCTAAAACTTCAAGTTTGAAATTTTAGTCAAATTCAAAGGTTGACTGATCAAAGTCAAAATCAAATGTTGAACTTTTTAAGTTTTTTAAGCTTGTTGATGTTTTTCTGACTTCTTCTTGTCAATATGGTAAACTATCTCAGATTAGAAGACAAGTTTGATGGTGATACAAAGTTCAAAGGTATGCACTTGTATATGTTTTTTCAAGTTATATCATGAGGTTGTTTGTAGGGGACGTACAATGAGAAAAAATACCAAGGAACCTTTTCCAAGTAGTGATCTTGGATTTAGTGCATTCATAGGAACAAACACACCCTCCCTATCATTTAAGATTCTAGTTACATGGTATGATTGATGTATTCTTATTTTCTTTTCAAAGCATATCAGGTTTAATATTTTTTTCATATCAAGAGAATGTTGTAACCATGAAAACAATATTTAGAGGCCTATTACTACTAGGTACTATTGTTATATTACAAGAACTAAAATCCAATGTTTGGTAATACTTAAACACTATTACGATCATTATGTAAAATGATCACTATTTAGTAATAATGATGCACTTGTTTGCAAGATGAATTTTATCTCTTCTAGGAGATTTTATTGTTCTTTGTCTTTGTACTAGGAAGGTTACCTTTGGAAATTCCACAGAGGTTATCATGGAAATGTTTTTTGTTCCTATTCTAGGAAGGTCACCATGATTGGTAGACAGTGGTTCTTCTAGGAAATTGATAGGTTACCATGGATAAATTTACCCAACCATGGGGAGAGGCCATTGAGATGCATATTTTTGGAATTTCATTCCTTGTTTGGGAAGAAAACTTGATGAAGCATGCCTAGTAAGGCCGCAGGTCCAAGGAGTAGACCTTAGACAACAATATTGTTAATTAAAGAAGAACCTTATATCTATCTCATATTTGGATAATAAAGGTTACAAAATTTCATTTATGGATGGTCAAATTATTGTATGTCCTAAGGGATTAAGCATATAATCAATATTAGTGATTGGTGTTCGAGATGGAGGACTATGCATATTATTGTTACAACCAACCCAGGAAGTGGTACATGCCAATATCAATTTATGATCACTGATGATGTCTCCTGAAAGACACATATCTACTTCATGAAGATAGGGGTGAAGTATTCAACAAGTTCCATGAGTTCAATTCCCAGGAAGAGAACTTGACATGGAAGAAGAAGAAGTGGTATGTGCAAGGAAGAAGGTATCATGAGGGAGTTGGAATTTCTCTACAACCCTCAGTAGAATGATATTATTCTTGAATATTTCAAAATACACTGAGTGTATCATATGGAGATTGATAGTGAGAAGTAGAAGTATTGAAAGGATGAATCTACAATTCCCCCTTCATACTATCAAGAAGAGTGACAACAAAACTAGTGGATATACCCAAAGATGTTTCTGTGATGAGGAAAAGGCCAACATGGCCTCGTGACACCTTGCATAATGAAAAGGGAATTCAATTATTGATACTGATGAGTCACATTATTGATTCCAAAACTTCAAGTTATGAGGAGGAAGTAGGCCAATAGGTTTGGAAGGATTCCACGATGGAAGAGTTTCATTCCATAATGAAGAATGATGTGTGGGACACAATTTCTATACCATAGGAGAAGTTAGTGTGACTTTCAAGTGGATCTATAAGATCAACCATGTAGTAGATGGTAGCATCAAGAAGTAAAAAGTGAGGTTTGTGGTGAAACATTTCTCTCAGAAAGAAGGAGTGGATTATGAGGAGACATTTTTCTTGAGTCACCAAGTACACTTCCATCAGGACTATTATTTCCCTTGCTTCAGTAATAGTTTGGATATTACATCAGATGGATGTAAATACCTCATTCATCAATGTTTATATCAAGGAGGAAGTGTACATAGAGAAACATAGGGGATTTATGATACATGAGAATGATTCTCATGTTTATAGATTAAAGAAAGCAATGTACATAATCAAGAAGGAACATAGAGAATGGTAGTTCAGGATCAATGCATACTTGATGAGCCTTGATTTCACCAAGAGTGATGAAGATCCCAACCTTTACTACAAGTTTTTTGATGGTGATCCTTGGTGTCATATGTTTATTATTTGTTCCTTATAGCAGTTAAGTGGCTCATTGTCAGGTGCAAGAGGGAATTGACCTCAGAGTTCGAGATGGAGGATCTTGTCCAGATGTACCATTTCTTGGGATTTGAGGTATGACATGGATCATTTGGGATCTTCCTTAGTCAAGGGATATTGATTAGGTTCGATATGATGGACTGCAAATCCATGGATACACCTATGGAGACAAATAATGAGAATTTGAGTGATTCTACTTCATATCCATATTTGGTGGATCCCACGATGTACAAGTAGTGGATTAGATCCTTGATGTACCTAGTTAACACCGGGGAATATATTTACTTTTCATTAAGAACCTTGAGCCAATTTATGGTAGAGATGAGACACTACCATTGGGTTGTAATAGATAATGTTTTGAGGTACTTGCATGATACAGTTGGCTATGGCCTAAGATATGTCTTAAGTGGTGAAGTGAAGTTGCATGGATATACAAATTTCAACTTGGTAGGGAATCTAGTAGATAGAAATGTCACCTCAGGGTGCTACTCCAGCCTATGATCAAGCTATGATATCTTGGTTCAGTATAAATCATACATCTATAGAACTCAGTACAATAGCGATAGAGTATATCACATCTAGTGTCACAAGTCATGAAGTAGTGTGGCTTTAGAATAATCTTGCAACATTATTTGATCAATACCTTAATATAAAATATCACTTCATTTGAGACATGGTATAGAAGGGAGAAGTGAATATTTAGTCCATATCCACATATGAGAAGAATGCAGAAATTATCAACAAGGCTTTGTTCAAGGTGATGGACAAATGAGTAGCATTGGGCATAAATTATCCCAGAATGGTCATGCTTATTTGACCAAAGAAGAATGATACATTCAATCACAAGATTAACCATGTTTATTTGGCTAGTGGTGAATCTCCCAAGAATATTGTTTCTCCTTAGTCATGTTGACTTGAAAAGGAGTGAAAAAGACTTGAGGTGTTCGAGAGACAAGATTGGTGTGATGAGAAATGTATCCCTTAGATTAGAGGGGGTGTTGATGTTTTGGGCAGCATCAGGTAGACATTCTCCTCATATTATCCATGTGACTTGGATAAGGAGAATGGACCAGGTTTAGTCTTTATCCTTGATCATGTGACTTTACAAGGACCAACAAAGACTTGAGTTGTTGTGGTTTCTCCATATGGAAGTATCAAGAAGACATTATCCTCAAATTGGTCATGTGACTTCGATAAGGAGAATGGCCTAGACATAGTATTTATCCTTGACCATCTGACTTGAAAAGGACCAAAAATGACTCGAGGAACATATGCATAGGGCATACATTTTCTTTAGATAGACATATGACCTGGATAAGAAGAGTTTACTAGGGCGTTGATGTTCTCCATGTATTATCATTAGGTAGACCTTCTCCTCGGATGGACATGCTACTTGGCTAAGGATAATGACCAAGGTGAAGTCTTTATCCTTGATCATGTGACTTGAAAAGCACTGACAGAGACTCTAGGTGCTATGTGGTAGAAATATACATCAAAAGGGTGCATGCTAGAGAAGATTACAACAACCAGTCTCAAGGACAACCTTTCTATGAAAATAATAAAGCTAAGAAGTAAAAGAAGACACATTTGACAATTAAATAAGCCCCAGGAAGAAATGGAAGACCCAAGACGATAATTCAACCTTCATAAGTAAAATAAAGGAAGCAATAAATTGAAATTGAAGACCCAAAAAGAGAAGTTGGCCCCACCAGTAAAAAAAATGAGCTTGGACGAGTATAAATACAGGCAGAGTCATTTCATTTGGACACACAACTCTTCTCTTCAAGTGTGCACTAGCCAGTTTCCAGTTGCAAGGGTAATATTTTGCTATCACTTGGAGTTATTGTTGTCTTGGTAAGTGTGCAACACTTGGAGAGGCAATAGACTTGGATAATATCTCTCTTGGTTTAAGTTTGGATATGCTAGTGAGACTCTATCTCATCGAGACACTATGCTTGGGGAGGAAATTCTCTGATTGGTATTTTTTGTTATTGATGGTGATCATGTACTGGTAATATCTTGGACTTGATTCTTCTATAAGAAAGGTTGTTTGGTTTTCTCCCAATTTTGGGTTTCCCATGATAAATTCTTGATTTCTTTTGTCTATTGTGCATGGTTAATATTTTTAGATMTTGTTATTTCCACTGCATTGTTGTAGTTGAGTTTCYAGTGTATATTTATTCTATGATAACTGTGGCATGAAAKGAAWTTTTKTTTTTGAAATCATAAGGCAATAACTATCATATCTGAGAATGAGAAAAATCAACAAAAAATTGGATGTTTGAATGAATATCATTGTTAAATCCATTTTATGCAAATAACAAAAAGTTCATGGAAATAACTCAASTACACTRWAAATTMTAGACTGTRCAGAGGAATTGGAAAGGAGAATCCCTTGAATCCTCTCTTGTTGTTTATTATATTTCTMTAGAATGAGAAAACTAATATGTGTGAAATATATTAGGCATGATAATGCTAATAGTTGTAGGAAAGTAAAATATCTGAAATACTTTTGCATTTTCTCTAATGAAYAGATTGAGGATAATATGGTAGAGTGCACATAGATATGCTAGGGGATATMAGATAATGTTTGCCAATTTAAAGGTGTTATGGCACATACACTYTSATTAGTATGATAGATAATAAAATTGTGGTGGTGGTTGTTGTGTGAAGGATATGTTGGGATTGTTGATGATACATCTTCCAATGATGAACGACTTCGTGAATAAAATACAAGAGATTGTTTGTCGAAAGGTTGATGGATGGATCATGTGAGTCCATGAAGCATAAAATACTCAGACAAGATTAGAGATGTTGTTGGAAGCTAGACAATTATAAAATTTATCATGCCTTTATAGCATGTCACCTTAAAGGAATTGAGTAAGAATTTATTAAAAAATTCTTTAGATTTTGGATGATATGTATATGATTATGATTTGAATGCATGTATTTCATTGATACCCAAGTGGGTTATGGCATAGAAAGAAACATATTATGAGAAAATATGGTTTGGAATATTTTCAATGAATCCATGAATATTTATGTCATGTTTGAATTGGATAACCACGGGTAAATGAGTAACTATTATCATAAGTAGTACACATGTTGAATGAATTGAGGGGATGCATGTTGTATGAAAGGGAAAGTATAGGACTACACATTATGGAAGGAATACTTCAAGTTCTTTGAGGTATTTGTGGAATAGAAAAGAGAATAATTAAGTAGCCATGAGTGGTAGCACCTTGCCTACTGGTAAAGAATAAATACTTAAATGCATTTATATGAAATTTTTGTTTTCATATTATGTTATGTTGGTAAGGAGGTCACATCCAGATAAAGTTAGGAGAAATAATCCAAATTTACCAACGAATTCCAAAGATCTATCCATGTTTTACGAAGTGGGATGAACTTCCCAACTCACCCTTGTTGAATACATGACAAAGATATGTGGTATTCTTGAGTCAATGCAAGTATGAAATGTGCACATTTGGTTGTGGGTATTGGCACATTGGTTTACTTATTGGTAATATGTGATTGCATTATGGAAATATTGGTATCATAATATAATAATGTTGAAGGAACAATACATTCATTCCATTTCATATGCTTACAAAATAGAAGTGATCCAATTGTTATTATGTACAATTTTGTGATCACTTTGTGAGACACTGCAAGTATGGAATGAAAGTATAAGGTGTATGAGATAATAATAACTTTTTTGGTTGTAGGAAGTTTGAGAAATTGTAGGAAGGATGGTCTTGTATATGGAAAGTTGTAATTTCATAAGGAAGGATGATACATGTTGTTGCAAAAGCCAAACTATTATGAGAATGAATCTCATAACTGTGGAATTTGACTTCCTATATGGAATGTATCTGAGATGAATAAGTGGAATTGGATATCTTTTGGAAATAGATTTAAAGGACTTATGATTGTGTTTTTTATGATAATATCTCATAGGTATTCTATGTATGTGATACAAGTGAGATGATAAATCTGTCCTGAAAGGACATATGATTGCGGTTGAGATAGAACGCATGTGAAAGTGGCTATTGTTGTGACACTAACACCCTATATTCCATAATATTCGTTAATATGTGGTATTATATGTTAGACAAAGTGAAAGGGACACCTTGGATCTAAAACTATGGAAGTCTCTATACTCATCCTGTGCGAGGAAGCCTTCATAGGCAAGATGGATCGCTTGAGCGATTTTGTAGTGGATAGGGGAATGCCTGATCCTAGATCATGGGTGACTGTAAGGAAGAGAATATAGAGGTAGTTCATGTTATCTACTGACTAAGATCATGAGCACAGTGGGTATGTCTAAGAAAATAGTGAGTCGATTTTTAACCATGGAATCCATATGGAAATAGATCCATGATCATACATATAAGTATTGTACTAAAATGTATATTCTATATTGAGTTATGAATATCGATGGAAAATTTATGCATAGATTTGGTTATAATATACATGTTACTTGGTAATTGTTGTAGGAATATGTTGAAATTCCATAAGTTTGAAGGTGGACTAGAGTGTGAAGAAAAAGACACTATTGAAGAAACTAAAGGATGAAGACATGGAAAGTATTGATGAGATGAGGAAGAACACAAAGGATAGTGTTCCTTTTAAGGGGTAGGGGAATGTAACAACCCCATTTTGATTCCCTGGTTAATTTGTAATAAATTATGTTTAGTTATGATTTTATCTCATCATGGAGATATTATTTCCATGCCATGGGATATGAATATTGTAAT
>ML797246.1:42693-54041 GCA_009831015.1 Picea engelmannii | reverse complement strand
GTTCATTATGCTTAGGATCCCATGGAACCCTCCTGAATTATTTTTGAAGAATAATTCAAATCCAAATAGTTGATGAGAGGGAATTGGTAGTTGGTAAACCAACCACCCTAATTGAATGAAATTGTAGATTGGTACAACACTTACCACCTCATTTTCTTTGATTGGCCCATGATTTTGCTTTAACACAAGCAAGGTAAATCATGAAACTCCTCGGGGGAGAAAAAGGTAGAATGAAGAGGGAATGGGAAAACTTTCTAGAGGGCATAGTTGTGGAATATCCAAGAATAGAGAAATAATGGGTGCGTTCAAAGAAATAATAGTTATGTAAATAGAACGATCTATGGGGAGAACCCATGAGGAGATAAATTTGTGAATATAGAGTGAAGAGAGAAAGAGAGAGATCATGTGGATGAGAAGATAAATCCCGAACAAAAATTGGGTTGAGAGGGTTGCAAAATTGATGTTTGTTGAAAAAATGGAAATGGAACTAAGAGGGAAGGGTGCTAATATAATGTAAATGTACTGAAGGGACTCCCTTGTGATGAGGTGATCCAACTAGTAAGGCATATAATAAAATTCATGGAGGCCCTAAGATTGGTAGGTATAGGGTTTGTTTTTAGTGATTTCTATGAAGGAGAGTGGACTTCACACTTTTAATTTAACTTCAAAGACAAATATCCCCTAGTGGTATCATGGCCTAGCATAGGGGTGGAAGATTTATGAAGAGATCAGGGAAGGAATCTAATGGTTGGGTGCAAAAGCGTTGACCCACGGTCATTTTTTCTGGTCAATAAATTATGACAAATTAGTATAATATGTATTTCCTTTTATGAACTATAATATTTTTATGTTTTCCTATGTAATTGATGAATTTATATGGTTTATTGGAAAGAAATTGTAAGGAAAAATGGATAGGATGTATTCCCTATGTTTCTTGTGTAAACAATAATTCATCCTCCATATTTTATTTTCATATGGAAGGAAATCATGTTAATAATTTGAGGAATGGAATGGGTATGGATTTTCTCTATATGTGCACTGAATTATTTTGTTTATTTCATCTCCTGAGATTATATTTCAGATATCTCGTGGTTCAGAGCCCAAACTATGAGAATTTCATGAATTTCCGTGTGTTTTGAATGTTGATACACTCAAGGATTATTGATTCCATTGAGTCTCAAATTATTTAACCTAGGGATGTATCTCATACATATGCTACCATATACCAATTGTGAAATTCAGTCATGTACCAACATCTCAAATATATGTCTCTAATTATGAACCATAACCATACTAAACCAGATACTAATATATCCAAGAGAGTACTGCTAACAAGGTATCATGGAATCACCAAGGTGTACCATACTATGTATCATCACCAATAAGCATGCTCCATAATAACATAAGAATAACACATAAAAATTACCTATGATCTTTTAGTTGACATGATACTCTGTAATATTGAGCTGTAACCTTTCCTCAGTCCTTAGCAACATGGAAGTAGCATATTCCCAAAATTTGTCTTAGCCTTGCAAGACTAAGAACTCTTGTCTAGTAGGGCCTAGAATGACAAGCCATATATGACCTATTGGGGTGCCATGCATGGCACCCTAAATATGACCCATGAGGGCATGCTTAATTAGGGTTATAGAAAAAACCTAGCTCTCTACATCTCTGAAACTTTCTCTCTTCCTTCACACTTTCTCCTTGTTCTCATACTCGACCTCAAATTCTCCAATAGATGAAAATATTCTCATATGATAGAATTCAATGAATGTGTGTTTACTTATGAGATACTCCTTGAGGTTTATTTATACTTTTTTCCAATTAACTTCTCTCCTTGATCTTAGGGATTCTTGAACTTTCTTTTTGCAACAACTTCACCCTTTCATTAATGACTTGTAACCAATTTAGTGGCTTATTAACCATTATTATGGGATTCCAACTTCATGAGGGAATATATCCCTAGCCATGAGGAACCACGTGGAATACCACCTATCACCCTAAATGGCACAACGAGGACTATCCATGTATGAGTGTGTTACCTACATTTTAAGTACCCTTCATGTCCTTATTCCTAAAACAACTTCAGGTATCATGACTAGACCCCTAAGGCTTCATGTAGAGTTCATCAAATGTACACAACACATGCTAACATCAACCATTCTTGTTGGAATCAATGAAAACTAACTCACCATCAATCTTTATCTCAAATATGGGGTATCTCAAATGCTCTAAGGGTTGACATTAATGGAAACAAATTTTCCAACAATATCCCCCTTTAACATTGATGGAAACACTCATACAACAATACTCATGATCCCCCTATGACCATTTATCCTCATGAATGTTTCTCTCTCTCCCCCTTTGACATGAATGGGAAAAAATATCTCTCCTTGGGGATTCTCCCCCTATCTTCATCTGTCTGTTCTTTCTCTTCACATATTTTTGTCATTATGTGTCTTTCCATGTTCCTCTTCTCATTTGATAGTAAATAGTGACTCCCCATGAAAGTACACCTTCTTTGAACAATACTTCTCTTAATTAATGTTCTTGACTCTTTATCTTTTGATATCTCTCTTAATCTCCCTTTGAATTCATGGGGAAAATGATAACTCCTCTTTTCGATATGTCTCCCCCTTTCCGCATGTTACTGATATTCCTTTCTATATCTCTTTCTCTAATGATTTCTCTTCCCTTGACTTATTTTAAATATGTAGAACAATATGGGACTTCATATATATGTTTATTTTCCTCTCTTCCATTGCTTCTCATTGTCCATTGGTGCTTCTTCTTGTAACTTTATGACATATATAAAAGGAATTCAAAATTTATTGACTTCAAATATTCATGTCCTGTCATGTTCATTGTTTAGACATCAATGCCCATGCTTTTCAAAAAATATTCCTCTAATGATATAGCTTCTACTGAAGGTTTCTCTTTTCTTGTTTCATTGTTCCTTTCACTGCTTGTCTTCATGTGATGAAGTGATTTCACTGATTCCAATTGTAAATATGCTTTGTCATATATCTTTCTAGACCCGCCAATGATCTCATAAATCTATCTATGTACATATGTCATAAGTTGTCCATAACTATGCTACTCAATTGTCCACAATGCTAAACCATCTGTCACTGTACTGTTATGAAGGATTCTTTGTTTTAACTAATAATTAGTTGTTTCTAAGACTGAATCAAATATGCCCATTGATATGAAATATATCCTTGAACCTGTAATGAATATATCCTTTCTTAGAAAGTTTGTCAATGATATTCTTATGAATTCTTGATGGGAACATTGCTTCTCAATCGATCAATCAGTCATTGTGTACTTATGTTATTTGACTTCTCTAAATCTATCTCTGTAAACACGCCGAACTGCTCGATGAATGGTTTTATGATATGTAGTAGCTACTGCATAGACTCCCTCTTTCCAATATTCATATTTACTGGGATTATCCAAGTTGGATGGCTCAAAAAAATTTCTTCTATGATGCAAAGTAATATTCCTCTTCGTGTTTGGATTCATCATTTTACTTTTCATCCTCTTATTGAATTCTGATATTCTTGCCTTTATGCGCTCTCCCTTTCAACAGGTCGAGGGATATAGCATTTCTACACTCGACAACACGACAATATGATTTATTATGTATGTAGTAACAACACATGCATGTTGGAGTACGCTCAAATTCTCCTTTATGTAAGTCGAGGAGAGATTTATATTCTAATTTTTCTGACTTGAACAAAGTGTCGAGTTTCATGGCCTTCTTCCATAGGGACTCATACTCATTTTAAAAATATTTTTTATCCCTATGCTCTGACAGATCATGTGGTGGATGCTAGAGATGCTTTTTACAGGGTTGTCCCCTAAAAGGTTTCTAGTGGTGATTGGGACAAGTTGGATATTGATTTTTTTAGGGATAATTCGCCCTGTACCTAGATGGTGAACTATCTCTTAAGGTGGGCTTATGATGCATGTCCTTACTTATGTGATAATGGCTAAGTATTTATCCATGTTTTCACGATGATGCATGTTTCTACGGATGAAGAAGGTGAAGAAAGAGGAATAGGGCATGAGAATTTCAGATTGGATTGGTGGAGAACACCACTATATTCTAGAATGCCCACGGTGGGGGTTCGAGTTCAATTCAACATTGTTTCCTGTCATCACTGTGGGCCTTTTCCCTTTCATTTTCTTCCTAAATTATGGATTCATCCTCTTCCTAGATTCTATCATCTTCCTCTTGTCATGTGACTTCATTATGATCTTGTACTACTGTAAATATTCTGAGTACGATCTATGAGACCTAGTATTAATTCACCCACTCTTCTATTTTTTCACTTATTCTCCAAACATTCATGTATCTAAAATTAGTGTTGTAACATACCCAACCACCCATAGGATGAAAACACTAATTTAAAACACACTTCAAAACTGATTTCAAATTATGATAATAATTAATTTGAAAATAAGCATGAAAGACTCACATGCATTAATCAAGGTCCATGCTACAACATAAAATAAATGAAAAATATGTCATGCAAAACAATAACCAGGAAGCATGCATATTATAAATATGAATTATATATATAATAATAAATACACAACAAAATATACATTATACAGAAAAAACATAAAGAAGTTATCTTTCAATTAAAAATTCAACAACTCACTGCAGACCAAGGACGTTCCTCCCAACCATAGACATTGATTTTCCAATTTTCTCAACAACAGTGTCACCCCCAATTCAGGGCTATGAATCCACAAGGACGGTTCCTAGGATAGATCCAAAACAAACCAGTTACCTAACAATATTTCGTGGTTTCCCAACCACACAACAAATCCTAATTTCTAGCTCTCTTTCCATTTCATCATTCACAACCCAAAAAAATGAACCCATTTCTCTTCCATACAGTCCCTTAGGTTATTCCATTTCTCTCCAGGGTTCCAACGTTATTGGTTAGGAAATATCCCTACTGGAAACTCCAAGGATTCTCAATTGTGTATAGTTCTTTCCAAATTATAATCAATCTCATGCACATATGAATTCATTCCCTCCTGGAATGACTCAACAATTTATTAAAACCATCTAGAAATGGCTCTCCTCTTTCAACCATTTGTTCCCATGATTAGACCAAGATCACGCAAATTAGCAAGAATGAGGAACCAAAAATGAAAGAGTGAGAAGAGTATAAGAATGAATGGATAAAAAACCCCAAGGAAAAAGTGTAAGAGTAAAATGGAGAGGAACCCCCAAAACAACCCATAAGGGGTKTTTATATAATTACATAAATCAAGAACCACATGGCCTCCCCCCCAAGAATATCATGTAACCAATTTTCTCAATTAAAACCAATATGGGAAAATAAAATATAATAAAAATARTTATCCCCTTAAGCCCCCTATATCATGGAATCATAGCCCCCTATCTCTTKTCCTTGTTTGTCTTGCATATAGTAGTGCATTTTTATTAATGTATATAGATGTATTACATTTCCTAGGCACTCCAACCCCTTTTCCAACATTTCCATCCCACCAKCCTAATGTCACATTTACATAATACATTCTAGTTCATAGCAATTAAAACCAGGGTGTTACAAGTGGTTTCCTTCATGGGAGGCTCTATCACGCTTCTACAATTTCAAGCTATCTATCCATAGTTTTGGCATTTGTRATATTCAATATTGTGTGGAGSCACATACACATTTCTTGCTTGAATATTTATTCCATAAGCCCTACAATCTATAGATTTATGTCCAAACTTAGTACAAKTAAAAAAATGATCATAAAATAAATTTACATACCTTGGAGTGAATGATCTTCTTTGTGGTGTAGTCCTTCTAAATTCCTGCCTTGGCTGATCATGATCTTCTCTTTGKTTTTTTCCTTCACAATGATTCATGCTTTTTTGTTTCTTGAATGTAGAAGGTCTTATGTATTCATTCCTTATTCGTGTTAACCATGATTCCTTTCTTTGAGAACTTATGCATAACTCTTTTCTTTTGTTTCTTTCATCATGGAGATTTAAAATTTATCAAAATGAACATTCTTGTATCCTAGTCCATATTTTTTATTGTATGGCATTTGACTATTAAGAATGTTTTCTAACGCTTCATAAATTTTCAAGTTCGTGCTGAGCTTGTTGACTTCAACTCTTAATTTCACAATTTCCTTTTCAATCTTATCACACTCTATTTCTTTCTTTATCATTTGGATTTGCATTACTTCTTCCTTTCTCTTTCCTTCTTTAAGGTTTGTTTTCAAGGAGATTTTTTCTTCTTTAAATGATTTGTTTTTCTTCCTTTATTTCTTCAGCTGAGTTAAAGAACTGATTAATTCTTCCTCAATATCCACTTTACCTTCTTCTTTTATTTTAGGTGTTATTTTCTTATTTTATATATCCATAAAGTGTATTGTCTCTGAGTCACTATCGCTTTTATCATCTTCATCAGATGAAGAACTGTCTTCCGTTGAGTAGATATTTTTCTCGAAAAAATTCCTTTTATCTCCTTTCCTATTTCCCTTTTGATATTTCTTTTCTTTCTTGGGATCTTCTTCTTCATCACTATATGAATTTTTATCATATAGAAACTTATTTGCAAAATCACTAATTTTACCACATTTAAAATTTTTAAAGAGAAGCATAACTTTGTACTGGTCGGTTCCTTTCTTCAACTTCCTTATGAAGTTGGCTATTTCTTCATCCTCGTCTGAATCATCACTATAGGTGCAATTTGGATTTGAATTTTTTTTTTCTTCTTTATCTTCTTGGATTGTTTGAAAACTCATTCCTTCGTGACTGAGTTCTGTTGTTCTATCCTCATTTCATAAGTTGTGAATATTTCTTGTAGCTCTTCCATGCTCAAAATATCAACATATGTTATTTATTCCAGGGATAATATCTTAGGATCAAATCTCATAGGTAGAGATCTTAGAACATTTTGAACAACCATTGATTCATCAACTTATTCTCCCAATCTTCTAATAGTGTTCATTGTTTCGTCAACTCAGAGAAAGTAGGCTGCAATGTCTTCATCTTCATTCATCTTCAATTGATCAAAATTATCTCTAAGGGTTTGAATCTTAGATCCGTTGACTTTGGTATATCCTTCGTAAATATTTTGAAGCTTATCCCAAATATCCTTTGCGTTCTTGCAATGCATAACTTTGACAAATACTGAATCATCTAGACCGCTCAAAATGGTGCCTTTAGCCTTTGAATTGTGTTCACTAAGTTTCTTTCCATATTTGACAATTATGGGAGTGGTTGGTGCTACACATACATCTACTATTGATTGTCAAACATAGACAAATCCATGTTCCCTTAAAAAGGTTTGCATCCTTTTATTCCAAAATTCATAGTTATGACCATCAAACCTTGGTGCTTCAATCTTAGCGTATTCCATGATCTCCTTCCAGTGGTTAAACTGTGTCTTGAAGGACCTACTCCGATACCAATTTTTGGAATACTGAGAGGGGGGTGAATCAGTATGAGCACTTTTACCACTTTTAGCCACAATATATAACCTTCAAATTAATCATCATTATATCATCAATATATCATGATCATATAAATATAAGCATCACATCACATCAAAAACAAAGTATACTAGAATTTATGTGGAAACCAAAATGGGAGAAAAACATGATATGTGTTCTTATATATTGTCAAGAATACATTCATTGGAGGCACCAACTTTGAAATTATCCAACTAAAACTCGAAGGAGGCTACAAACCTTATTTACAGGATCCAACCTAAAGGAAGTTGCAACTCCCTAAATTCTCTGGTTCCAACCAAAGGAGGCTAGAACCCCCTGATTACCAACCGCCAACCTAAAGGAAGATCCAACTCCTGATGTTCTTCAACCCTAACCAGAAGGAGGATAAAACCCCCTGATTCTTAGGCTCCAACCTGAAGGACAATCCAACTCCCTATGTTTTTTGGCACCAACCAAATGGTGACTACAACCCCCTTTCCTTTCCCCATCATGTCGCCCTGAAATATGAGTGTAGACAAAACTTTCACTACCATAAAGACTGCCACTATGACTGTCACTACCATTGTCACATCAAACTATAACCTATCAACCTGTCACTATTTTCAGTCTGTCACTATCACTGCCATTATCACATCATCCTGTCACATAAACTCATCATTTCCAGTCTCACTGTCACTGAAATACCATATCAACATGTCATCATTGTTGATACTGAACATCAAAAAACTCAGATCCTCTTACGTGGATACCATCACGAAAACATGTACATAAACCATGTATATAAACCTATATAAACCATGCACCTGTACCATATCATGCATCAACCATGCACCAAAACCTGTACCAAATTATGCATAAAAAATTCACCAACACATGTATGAAACCATGCATAAACCATGTAGAAAAACCTATACCAAAAATCATGTACCATGAGATGTTCCTCATCCCTATACCATATCACTCATGATATGTCTCAATCATCCCATACACTAGGTACCATAAGATATCAACAATGGCGTGCCTCAACAATGTACCCAAGCATGTACCAATATCACCAACCTATGCCTCTAACCATGCATCGTATCATCAACCATATACCTAAAAAAGCATGACAATCATCCATAGACCATGTACCATATTATGTAACAAGAAAGTATTATCAATGGTGTACCTCAATGAAGTACCAACATCACTAAGAGGAGTATCTTATACATATGCTACTATATACCAAGTGTGAACTTCAACCATGTACCAACATCTCAAAGATATGTCTCTAATAATGAACCATAACCATACCATACCAGATATCAAGATAGACAAGAAAGTACTTCTAACAAGGTATCATGTCATCCTCAAGGTGTACCATACCATGTATTATCACCACTAAGCATGTACCATAAAAAACATAAGCATAACCCTTAAAACATACATCTGACCCTTTAGCTGATCTAATACTTTGTAATATTGACATGTAACCTTCCCTTAGTCCTTAACATCTTGGCACTAAAATATTCCCAAAACTTTTCTTAGCCTCACGGGGCTAGGAACTCCTTTCTAGCGGGGCCTCCCGTGATGAGCCCTAGATGACGCATCGGGGTGCCTCACGTGACACCCTCAAGATGACCCACAAGGGCCTATATAATTAGTGTCACAAAACAACCCTCTCTCTTTGCAGCTCTGAAACTTTTGGTCTTCCTTCGCACTTTCTCTACTTCCTTAGACTCTACCTTAGATTCACCAATAGACCAAAATATTCTAATAATATATACATTCAATGAACGTGTTTGTGTACTTATGAGAGACCCCTTGATGTGTATTTATACTTTTTCCAATAAACTTATCTCCTTAATCTTAGGGATTCTTGAACTTTCTTGTAGCAACCACTTTACACTTTCATTAATGATTTGTAACCAATTTATGGGCTTCTTGACCATTCTTCGGGGATTCCAATTTCATGATGGAATATCTCCCTAACCGTGAAGAACCACATGGTGTACCACCTATCAATGAAAATGGAACGATGAGGACTATCCATCGATGAGTGTGTTACCTACATTTTCAATGTCCTTCATGTCCTTATTCCTCAAACAACTTTGGGTCTCATGACCACAACTCCTAGGATTCTTGTATACTTCATCAAATTCACCCAACACATTTGCTATCATCAAGCACTCTTATTGAAATCAATGATAAATAACTCACCATCAATCTCAATCTTAATTCTAGGGTATCTTTAATGCTCTGATGTTTGACATCAATGACAACCAGCTTTCCAATAGGTGTTTTATATTTCATTGTATCAAAGACCTTTATTGATGAATGGTGAACTTTGGAAACTAAGAATATTATCTTAGATTTCATTACTCTTTCAAAAATTCAATCTTCTATTCAATTGATCAATCATTTTCTCTAGTTCCTTTATTAAGGAAACTACTTTAGCTTCTAACGTCTCACAATTTTCTCCATTTTCTTTTTGTTGGCTTCTCACCACTTATGCTATCCTTTTTTCCTCTTCTAGTTGAGTATTTAGGATGATAATTGCCTTCTCTATTTCTTGAAGATCATGATCCTTATTTTCTTATTTTGCAATTGGTCCTTCTGCTTTGTATTCTTTCCCCTCAGTATATCTATTTCTTCTAAGGAACTAACAATTTATTCTTCAAGACTCACTTCCCATGAATATGCATTTTATTTTTGATTATCTTCATTAACATATTTACCAACTTAATGAGAAATGTGACCTCAAAACGAGAACTCTAGCCCTTAAAACTCATATTTTTGGATAAAAAACATGAAAATCAACCCCCAAATCAAAAAGTGGTGCTACCAATAGCACCATTTTTTGTAACTGAGTCAAAATTATAACTTTTTTCAAGCATGGTCTTAAAGGATCAAATATTTGATCAAACAAACTTTAAAATCAACCCCCAAATCAAAAAGTGGTGCTACTAGTAGCACTATTTTTTGTAACCGGGTCAAAATTACAACGTTTTTCAAGCATGGGTTTAAAGGATCAAATGGTTGCTCAAAAGAACTTTAAAATCAACCCCCAAATGAAAAATTGGTGCTACCGATAGCACCAGTTTTTCTAACCGGGTCAAAATTACAACTTTTTTCAAGCATGGCCTTAAAACATAAAACAATTGCTTAGAAAAACCTTAAACTCAACACCTAAATAAAATCGTGATGCTACCTTAAGAAAAATGTTTATTTCTAAACATTCAAATTGTAGATAATTACGACCTAATTGAAACTGTAACCTTGAGAACAAATCCCTACAAAAATAAAAATAAAAACCCAAAATTGGATACTAAATGATCACTTGAAAATTTATTTACTAACTTTCCCCCCCCTAAATTTACATTAAAAAATAAATAAAGAGAGAGGATAAAATCTTCACAAATATATATTTTTTTAATGAAGACAAAAACACATTAAAAAAAATATATTCAAAACCCAAATTTAAAAACAAAACAAAAAAACTTAACAAAATGGTGAAAAACAAAGAAAAACTAAAAAGAAATGAAAAAAAATTCAATAAAATATAAAAAAAACAAATCTAAGATAAAACCATATTTGACAAAAATACTAATATTGCCTAAAATAATATATATATATATATATATATATATTAAATTTCATATGTTATAATATTATAACAAAATATATAACACTTCCACAAGACGTCCACCAGAGTTGGGCCAGGCCCGATGGGGGGCTACTGCAATACCTAGGTGAGCCTGACCCAGGTCCCCTGGCCGTGCCATGCCCCCCGCAAGCCTGGCCCAAGTCCCATGCCCGCGCCACCCTCCCCCCACCCCACGGGCCTGGCGTAGGTCCCTTCGTTG
>ML797246.1:0-19114 GCA_009831015.1 Picea engelmannii | reverse complement strand
TAAAAGGCCTCATGCAATGAGGTGAAAACAATTTATTAATGACTTCCAACAAATTCCTGAAAATTAGCAGTTTGTTGGATTTTTGTCTCTTTGGTTTTTTCCACCTATCTCCAAGGCTGAGAATCCAATGGAGGAGATGGGATTTGAGCTCCTAAGGTTATTTGGATGATATTTTCTATTTAAGGAAGGAGATATCTCTTAGATAAGGGGATTCATGAGCCAAGAGAGGCTAGAGAGTTGTAGCAGGCAGTTTTCTTGTGTGTGTTCATTTGTAAGCCTGTGGGCATTTTATGATTGTAAGAATTACTGCTATTGGAGACTCATGAGAGTTGTGATTTTAGATTGTAATTATTTTTCTTATATATATTCTTATTTGAATATATTTCATATTTGAGGATCAAAGGCTACGAATGATTTATGGATCCCTAAGAAGCAGAGGATCTACTGTATTTTCCCCATCAGTCATTGTCTATATTCAAGTATTTGTTGATTCATTAAATTGAGAGGATCTTTGTTTAGTGAACATTCTATGTTATGTTTTCCTTCTTCTTTCTTCCACCTATCAACATATACTCTTTTTTTCTGTTGAGCAGCTTTAGTGCCTTTGATGAGTATAATGTTCATGACTCCATTTCCCATTGGTGTAGGCTACTCATCTATAATTTGCTTCCCTCTCCCTTTCTTTCTCCATCTTGTAGATCCACCTATTCAAAACCAAAATTATCTTTTACATTCTGATGGGTGTTGAGCTTACACTTTAGCAATCAAAGTGTGACTTTCATTGCTAACATTTTTGGTGCTATTGTCGGGGACAAATCTGAGCAGTTTGAAAAGCTCCCTAGGAAGAATGGCAATGCACAACTCTAGCTTTAGATGGTGAATGAAGTTGGACACCTTTAAGACTGCACATTCACCATGGTGACTCCATTGTTCAGAATCTATTGGTGACTCCACTGGAATGAGAAAAATTAAATGGCTATGAAGGCTATCCTGGCAAGGATCTTTTCCCCACTCAATTTCTCAGCCATAGATGGTTATCCACATCTTGTGCCTCAAATTGATGAATGGAAAGATATGATGCCCAGATTTTATGAAGGTCATAATGACAACCTTGTTGAGCATGTTCATGAATTTCACGCTTTGATGCAGTAGCTTGATATCCATCATGAAGATATATTGATGAAAAATTTCATGTATTCATTGGAAGGCTATGCTAGGAAATGGTATAGAACACTCCCTGCTTCTAGTATTTCCTCTTTGAATGACTTTCATGATGTTTTTTATTCTCATTTCAAGATAATTAATCCATATGAAAGACTTTTTGAGAATTTTTGTGAGGGTTATGCGTCATATATTCAGGATTCAGCAAGTGATTCCTCTATCAATGATGATGAAGGGGATGATTGCAGAGAGAAGGAATTAGATGATGAGTTTCATAATGCTTTTCCTAAATTTGAAGAACAAATGCATCATTCATGTCAAAATCTAGGTCCCCAAGAGAAAGATCAATATGGACAATCCATCATTTCCTTTTCTCCTCCTTTTCTTGATTATTTAAGTCAAGAGGTCATCTTAGGTTTAGAGTTATTTCATCATGAGGATGGTGTTGCAACTTGTCATGACCGAATTCATAGCTTACCAATTTTTTTTGTAATCCCTCCTATTGTTAATGAACCAGTGTGCCATGATTTGTCAAGTTTTGATGACTATGAGGATGTTTTCCCTGAACAACTAGTTGTCCCATCTATTGTACTAATCCCCTGAGCCATTAATAGTCAAATGGTCATTGATTCACCTTTGTATGATGATTATGAAGATGATTTCCATGAACATTATGTTGAATACCTTATAGAAGATAAGTACTCTTCCAAACAAAGTAACAATAGCTCGTTTCAACCCTCATGTCATATTTTTGTTGCTGAAAAAGAAGAAAATGATGATAATCAAAGTTTAGAATGTGAAAAACTGAGAAATTGGGACCATAAGGCAAGCTATTATAAATATCCCTCACAACCAGAAGATAAGATAGAAGAATGTAGTTTCCCAAGAACTTCTAATTGTGATGAACTTCCCTATCAACCCCCTATTCCTCCTGAAGACAAAATCTCAGTTTCATCAAGCAGCCAATATCAAATGCCAAGTGAGCAGATCAAAGAGGTTGAATTTAAAGAAATACAAGCATCACTAAACCTTTTTCCTAATACACCTCATGACCAGTAGTGGACCAAGTCCATATGCATTGAGAATGAATCAGAAAATCAACAAACAATGCAACAATGAAGCACAATGGAGGAAGGACCTAATGCCGTACTTTTCCTTTTTACACAAAGAAATGTCATAGGGGAAAGTATTGATGATGTTTTTCAAGATCCATTTGCATCCTATATGCAAGCAGCAAGTGAGCCTAAACTCACTGATTTCTTCAATGGAAAGTGTATTGCCAAATGTTTCTTTGACATGCCTTCAAGTAGAAATTATCTTCGGTGCTTAAGGAAGCACATTTCAAAGCTTCAAACAATTGAAAAAATGATGAAATGGATTCATTGGTTGTTTCATATAACTTTAATTCTTCATTTTCCCAATAATTAGAGTAGGTGTGTGCAATAATCTTGCTGGACAAGCATCGTTTTCATCATTTTTGTGAGTTTCAATTTTCATTTGCATTTAGTTTCAGTTGAAGGTCACAGATCAAAGAAAATTACAGAGGTTAAATGTTGGGAGCATCCCTAAGATAATCAACTGAAACTACAAGAGTTCTTAGAGCCTCACAATGATTACTCTATCCCCTATGGATCTATGTTAGCACAAGAATTTGCAGCCAGAAGAGGCTTGCCTCTCCATAAGTAACTAAATAACCTCTAGAGGGACATACAAGCTTATAACCTATCAACTCATCATTCTTGATTAGTCTCATCATACAAAAGAGCACAAAAATTCCATAGCGCCATGGTGCTACAAAATTGTCTATATAGCATGGTCTGCCATCTTACTACCTAAAATGCTACCAAATATGTTAAGCAGTGTAATGATGGCGCTATGAATTCCATAGGTTGTTACTAAATTTGTTTTCATGTCGGATGCTACCAAATTTGTCAATGTTGAAGTGATGTAGTTTTGAATTATGATGGCGCTACCAAATTGCACGCGGCCACACAAGTGGGCACTACCAAAATTTTGACAGAGACGAAATTGTGCAGATTTATTTTGCAAGGATGCTTCTACCAGTTTTGAGTGACTAACTTAAAATTTGGATTATGAACAAATGAGTAGGTAGTTTTGAAAATTGGAGGAGGTTTTTGTTCATCACATAACAGATAAAAAAAACCTCTCTCAGTTTTTCAAAATTTGTTATGGTTTGATATATTATACATAGAAGTGGCACTACTGAATGTGAATAACTATTTTACAATGACGCTACGGAATTTCCTATAGCATACACAGTTTGGATATTTTCCTTGTTGGGAGGTTTCCACCTATTAAGGAGGATTCTAATGGATTCTAATGGATCTATTAGATGTCAAGGGACACCTGCAACTAAGTTTTATCTCCATCAAAGGATTCATGCAATGAGGTGGAAACAATTTATTAATGACTTCCAACAAATTCCTGAAAATTAACAGTTTGTTGGATTTTTGCCTCTTTGATTGTTTCCACCTATCTCCAAGGATTAGAATCCAATGAAGGAGATGGGATTTGACCTCCTAAGGTTATTTGGATGATATTTTCTATTTAAGGAAGGAGAGATCTCTTGGAGAAGGGGATTCATGAGCCAAGAGAGGCTAGAGAGCTATAACAGGTAGTTTTCCAGTGTGTGTTCATTTGTAAGCCTGTGGGCATTTTATGATTGTAAGCCTTACTGCTATTGGAGACTCACGAGAGCCGTGATTTCATATTTTAATCATTATTTTTATATATCTTCTTATTTGAATATATTGTATATTTAAGGATCAAAGGCTGCCAATGATTTATGAATCCCTAAGCAACAGAGGATCTACTGTATTTTTCCCATTAGTCATTCTCTATATTCAAGTATTTGTTGATTCATTAAATTGAGAGGATCTTTGTTTAGGGAACATTCTATGTTATGTTTTCCTTCTTCATTATTCCACCTATCAACATATAATCTTGTTTTCTGTTGAGCATTTTTAGTGCCTTCAATGAGTAGACTGTTTGTGAATCCACTGCCCATTGGTGTAGCCTATTGATCTTTAGTTTGTTTCCCTCTCCATTTCTTTCTCCATCTTGTAGATCCACCTATTCAAAACCAAAATTACATTTTACATTCTGATGGGTGCTGATCTTACACTTTAACAGTCAAGGTGTGACTTTCAGTGCTAACATATTGGCTAATCTGGAAACCTGTGTAGATATGGAGGTAAATTTGCAAAATGATCAGATCAAACAAATAGAGTCTTCCCCTCAGCAGATCCAAATACAAAACAATTCTCCAAGGTTGATTTTTAAATCTCCAAAGGTGAGTGGTTATAACAAGAGGAGCATTTCAAAGGAATTGGGTGCCAGTATTTAGCAAAATATTCTCAATAAAATGAAAGTCACACCATCTGTTCAGATAGTGGACATGGAAGGAGAAGAACCTATAGATAAAACGAGCATCGAGATGGTGGAAAGTGCAACCAAGAATGAAGAGGATGGTACAGGAACCATGCCACAAAGTGAAAGAAGCTCAAGGGTTTTCAACAATAAGAAACATGTATATAGCAAGACACCTAGGGTAGTTTATCAGTCCAAAGAAGACTTAATGAACTAGTATGTTGTGAAGGGAAGTATGGCCAATAGTAAAATAAGAGAATTGTTTCCCGAAGTGAAGAATATCTCCCATCATAATGATTCCCCGCTCTTAGTCAGGGATTTGGAAAGAAATATGTTTAATATAGCAATATAAGATGATTACAAACTGTCTGAAATCAAGATGCATTATGAAAACATTGGTGCCCCAGACAAAGTAAAGTTTCATAGGAATGCCAGTGACATGATATATTGAGACTACCTAAGTTTGAGTCTGAGAGTTTCAAGATTCAAAATACATGCACTCAAATTATATGGACAATTAAAACAGGAAAAAGCATCTAGCAAAGTCTGGAAAAAACAGGTCAAAAGATTGGAATATGAAGACCCTCAAGGGGTGAAGGCTTCCTTAGATGAGAAAGATAAGATGATATAGAGTCTAAAGAAGAAGTTGAAGATGCCCTCCACTGAACACCCATAGACAACATAGATAGCTTCTCTAGAACGAGAAAAGGAGACATTTAGACAAGAAGTGTTGAACTACAAAGCTAAAGTGTTGCAACTAGAAAAAGAGAAAGAAAATTGGTCACAAGGGTATGTAGTAACATCATATATGGATATTATTATACATTCCAATGCAGAAGCTAGATCAAGCACTGATGGATTGGTTCAAGCTATGTCCCAAGTAAGTTTACAGTCAGGGGAAATCAAAATCATCAAAGAGGTCATAGAAAATCTGAAACAAGAGATGAAAATAGAATATGAGAAGATGGCTCAACTCCAAAGGGAGAATCAAGACTTGCAAGAGAGAGTAAACAAGCTGGAAACGAGATTAAAAGGAAAAACACTATTACAAGGAGCTAAGCATGTGATCTGGGATGCTATTGTTGTAGAGGATGATGAGTTCAGGGTTTATCTGAATTTTATAAATGACAAAAACAATGTGGCTACCACATCACGAAGTAGGTGTATTGTTGTTAATGTAACATTATCCAAGAAACCCTCAGAATGGGCCAAGAATGCCATTGATTTGGTGAATTTTGTACCCACTGTCGATTTTCAGACTATCGGGGTAAAGGAGAGAACTGCATTGATCATATGGGCCATGAGGATCATCGCTAAGCACAAGTTTCTTAAATCGGTTCAAAACAAATCTATTGATATGGAGCACAATTTACAAGAGTTCATGGATACATTTGAACAGTTGTTTATCAAGGCCCTCCCACCATTTTGGGATGGTAAAGGTAATTTATACAATTAAAAAGACTATAATTATCATTTCATTCAATGTAGGATGGATCATTCCAAATTTGAAGCTATGGAGGAAAGTCTGAAAGGCCCAAGTTTGGTAGAGTATTTGGCAACGGACTTTGAGATTTTGAATCTGTTTAAGACAATGAAGATTGGGTTACTGACTATGTCCTACGCTAAATGCATTGACCTGGAGATCACAAGATTCCTTCTGACTCATAGTGGAAGGAAATCGTGCGGTTGGGAAACACGAAATGCAGATTTCCCGGAACCAGTAAGTAACCTCCAAGTTTCACCAAACCCATAAGTTCGACAAAAGATCAGGGAAAAAAAGATGTTGTAAAGGAAGATGAGCAGTCAGAGAATTCTGTCCCTAGTTTTGAAACATCTTTTTGTTTAATCATTGTAAATCGGTTCATATACCGAGACTATTAGTTGAAATTATTATAATCAGTTTTAGAAGATGAAACGTTTTCAGTTTAGCCATTGTAATCGAATTGTATAAATATTGGGACATTTGAATGAATTAAGGTAGGAAGAAGTGAAAGGGAACCTTTTTGGTTGTTTCAAACTCTATTGTAATTTTCTGAAGCTGAATTGAATATACATGTAGAAGATTTCAAGGTCTGTATGAAAATATTCTAATGGTGGTGATATGAGTTTTGTCTTCTCTCATCGTATGTATTTCCTATGTTTCTTTATTTCCATTTTCACTGTCTTCTATTTAGATTGGATAGTTAAAGGCCAAGAATTCATCTTGTGATTCTCTTGGCTTAAGAAATTTAAACTATGTGATTTTCTTCTTAACAAATTTAGAATTCATTTCAATAATTCTCTGATGCAGTTATTTGTTTTCTCTATCTTCCTACACTCTACTTAAATTAAAATATAACTCAGATTCATCACCTCATTTATCCATTATCATATGGAGAATTATACTGTCCTATCATTGTTTTCATTCACTTTCAGAATTTTGACTCCATAGCCCTGAGTGTTCCTCCCCTTCATTGCGAGCAACTTTATTAAAACCCCCCAAAACGAACCAAATATAGCCACTGATTTCCAAAGATATATCAAGTGACACGAGACAACCCTCTCTAAGTTGAGAAGGCTAGTGCCTTAGATCTAAAGCTGCCAAAATTTACAAAGTGCTAACATTTTGGCGTCGTTTCTGGGGATGAAATTGAAAAATCTTCCCTGCGAAAAACGACTTAAAGATTTAGTTTGATCCTTGAGGGTGACAGTGGATCAAATACCTTATTGGCTAAGATTATTTTTACCCTGGTGGCTACCTTACTCAGAGACCATTTTCACCACACCGTGTGAGATAGAAACCCTGGCTCCTAGGAAAATCCACTCCAGGAGCAACCCAAACCCAAAAGTTGCAATCCCTGTGTCTGACCCTGAAAAGCTTGTACATAAAAGAAAATAAAACCTAGTAACCCTAGTCTTGTTTCCAGACTGGTATTTGTCTTTTCCCAAGGATGGCATGAATAGAATTGAATACCTCGAGTTTGATGTGAAATTTGAGCAAATCCTATTCAGAACTAATTCTGAATCTTGTTTAAGAGAGACCATATTTGATGAAAAGAGATTCCAAGATTTGATTCTAGCCGCATCTGTCAGGCCTTTAACAATCCTCGCTTAGAACCAACAGGCACTCCAAACCCTCACAATAGCTATGGAATTCAAATTTTCTCCCCTCATACTGCCTGGTCAACTACATGATTTTCCTCAATATTACAACCTAAGGATCAAACTATATGATGTTGAAGGTAACATATCAGCTCAGAAGCATCTAGAATGGTTTAATTATTTCATAGACTTGGAAGAGGTGGACTTTGAAGATGTGAAGATGAGTTTTTTTACACAAATTCTTACAAGATAAGTGGGGAAGTGGTTCAAATCCCTTCCACCAGCCAGTATCGCAAATTTCAAAGATTTTGAGACAAGCTTCCTTGCAAAATGGGGGGATAAGGAAAATCCCCTTCAATTGTTGACCCGATACAACAACATGAGGAGATCGCCTGATGAATCAATGCATGAGTTTTCAGTAGATTCATGAAGGTCTATAATGCAATTCCTGCTAAGGTAAACCCCCCACCTAAAGCTCCTTAGCTCAGATATGTTGATTCTTTTTAAAGTGACTTTATTCTATTATTAAGAGAACGAAGATATGCCAAATTGGATGATATGATGACCGATGCCATAGAGTTCGAAGTGAACCTAATGGATTTAGGGAAGATGAAAACTAACTCTTCCAGGGACACAAATAGAACTTAGGATAAAGCACATCATACAACATCACAAACATCAAAGGAAAGGTTTGAGGCAATGATGAGAAACATGGAAAGAATGGCTCTGGATAATAGAGATAACCCCAGAGAATAGGTTGATGGTCCACCCAGAAATCCAAGGAGACCAAAAATCCCACATATTAGACAAAGAGAGAAAAGGAATCAGTGGAACCAAGCAAATCAAGAAGATCAGGAAAATCAGGGAAATCAGAGAAATCAATGAAATCAAGGAGATCAAAAAATAAAGCCTTTGTTTCAAAGTAATTATATAGATGAAAATTATGATGGATATTTTGAATACAACATGAACTGCTATGATGATAAAAAAACATAAGTGTTTTTTACTAATGAAGAACATGGCCAGTTCATGGATGCAAGTGCGATATCTTTTCAAGATGAAGAGGAAAGGGTATATGTAGAAAGGGAAGATTATGAGACAGGATTGAAAAATGCCATCATGCAATTCCAAAGACAATATAACCTTGGAAATCAAAAGGTACATCCAAACCCTCCAAAGGGAAACACTCTAAAGGGAAATCCCACCAAAGAAGCTCAGAGTAACATACCTTCTACAAGTCAGCCCAAAAAAGATTTTGTTGCAAAAGACTCATCTGTAAAGGGTATTGTAGAAAAATGGAAACAAAAAGAAGAACCTTAGAATAAATGATTGGAATCCATGAAATAAATGGTCACCAAAGAGGTAGAGAAGACTTCATCCTCTTTTAATTTTGAAAGTGAGATGGCCAAGATCAAAATTTATGTATCATTTAATGAATTAATCAAGAATAGCGAGTAAAAAAATCAGATCATTAGGATGCTTAAGATGGGGAAAACCTATGATACCATGAACTTACAAGATGATCACCCAAACATCTTATTTGGACCAAGAGTAGAATAAATCCATGAAAATGAAGAAGTGCCTCCTTTTTATGTCAGTTTGAAAATCCACGACATGAATCTACACAATGCCATGTTGGATTTAGGAGCATCTCATAACCTGATGCCCAAAGTGGTCATGGACCAATTGGGTCTTGATGTCACAAGACCTTATAAATATTTGTTCTCTTTTGATTCAATAAAGGTGAAATTCCTTGGCCTGATCAAAGATATGGTGGTTTCTTTGGCACAAATCCCTGGAAAGAATATGATGATGGATGTAGTGGTCACTGATATCCCTCCAAAAATTGGTATGTTGTTGTCCAGGTCATGGGCTGAAAAATTAAAAGGAACCCTCTAGATAGACATGTCATATGACACTATTCATGTCTTCATTCAAGAAAAAAGATTGTATAGAGAGTTTTTTATTAAATACATGGTCAAAAACAAATCACATCCTTGCAATCATCCTATCTATTAAGCGGAAACTAAATTGGGGTCTTATATTTTCTTCAATGACCTATGCTCCGAAGAAGAGGAAACACAAATCATTATGGCTGACAAATAAAAGCCTAACCAATAGATAGAATAATTTTCAGAGCAACAAGATGATGTGGAGGATCAGATATGGAAAATGCATTTCGATGGGGCTGCATGCAAAGAAGGATCTGAAGCTAGCATATGGATCAATAATCCCAAAGGAGACTCCAAATTACGTTCTTATAATTTTGTGCTTGAATTCACAAATAACATGGATGGATATGAAGCATTAATATTTTGGTTGAAAGTTTTGGAAGAATTGGTTGCCAAACAAATTGTTGTACATGGAGACTCCGAGCTAATTATAAATAAAATCAAAGGCATATGCCAAGAAAAACACCCCAGATTGAGGGCTTATATAAATCTGGTAATAGAACTCCTCATGAAGTTTCCAGAATGTAATCTTTCAACAATTCTAGGAGAACATAATCAGGTTGTTGATGCCTTAGCTACTTCATTACAAATTTTCATAGTTCCAATATTCCCTGAAAAAAGCTACAAGGTTGAGTTCAAGTACAGGACAACATTACCAGATAATATGAAGCACTGGTAAGTTTTTGAGGATGACAAATAAGTAGAAAGCTTCCTCAAAATGGAGAATGAGTTCAAGAATTTAAGCATCGATGGTGAATACTATGATGATGAGGTGGATGCAACGACTTTCACAAAGGAAGGGTATTTTGACAATCAGATTGTAGGAAGAGATATCGTTCAACTAAAGAGAAACATCATTCCCAAAGGTCTGGTCCCCTTGGAGAAACTCTTTGATAATAATGATGTGGCCAGAAGTCCAAATATTACAGTAAATGAAGGGGATGTGGAATATTGCAATATTGGGACTCCAAAAGATCCAAAAATTGTCAAGTTGTCCAAAACGCACTGCCATGAAGTCAAGGAAAGGTATGTCAAATTAATGAAATAGTTCCATGATTTTTTTTCTTGGCGTTATGATGAGCTGAAAGTTTATGATACCAATATAATACAACATGCTATACCAATAAAGGAAGACCAAAAACCATGCAAACATAAATTGAGAAGGATAAATCCTTTATTGTTGCCTTTGATAGAGAAAAAAGTGAAGAAGCTATTTGAAGCCAAAATCATAGTGTCCCTAATATTTTCCAAATGGGTGGAAAATCTGGTGCCAGTTAGAAAAAAGAGTGGAGAAATCAGGTTGTGTGGATTTCAAGAACCCGAATAAGGTATATCTTAAGGACAACTACCCATTTCCCAAAATGGATCATATTTTATAGAAGGTAGTGAGCTCTCAGAAGATGTCAATGTTAGATAGCTTCTCAGGATACAATCAGATTATGGTGCACCCTCACGATCAAGAGAAGACAACATTTACCACACCATGGGGGACATTCATGTATGCCAAAATGTCGTTTGGGCTTATGAATGTAGGGGCAACATTTCAAAGAGAAATGGACACAACTTTTGCTAATGAAAAAGACAAATTCAATGTTATATAGCTGGATGACATAACTGTGTATTCCACCTTAGATGAGGAACACCTCAAACATATCAGAAGGGCATTTAAAAAATGCAGAAAGTTCAGGATCTCATTAAATACTAAGAATTCAAATTTCTCCATGGAAGAAGGAAAATTATTGGGACACATTATTTAAAAAGAAGGGATAAAGGTAGACCTCAACAGAGTGGAGGGAATCCTGAAAAATTGGCATACCCAGAACTAAAAAGGAAGTACAATATTCCCTGGGCAAAGTAAACTTTCTAAGGAGATTCATCCCTAATTTGTCTGAAATCATAAAACATATTACCAACATGCTCAAGAAGGGAAATGAAATAAAGTGGATTCCTAAGGATAGAAAATCTTTTGAAGACATCAAGGTGGAATTGACAAAGGCTATTGTACTAGCTAGTCTCAATTTAGAGAAAGATTTCATATTATTCTCTTTTGCCTCATAACACACAATTGTAGGTGTGCTACTCCAGAAAGATGACCAAATTTTTGAGAAGCCAATAGCATACTACAGAAAGACGTTGAGGGATGTTGCTTTGAAATATGACATCATGGAAAAGAAAGCATATGATTTAGTCAAGGAGTTGAAAGAATTCAGAGTGTACATCCTACATTCCCATACTATTGATTATGTTCCCAGTAGCTCAGTGAAAGACATATTAACACAGCCCAATCCTGAAGGAAAGAGGGGTAAATGGATAACAATTCTATTAGAATATGATCTAGAGATTAAACCCACCAAGTTGATCAAAGGACAGGGGCTTGTTAAGATGATGGCACAACCAAACTGTGAACTCTTGGGAATAAAATTCATTACAGAATTGTCAGATAGTACAACAGAAGAAGAAGAGGTGACTCCACAAATATCCCATAAATTTCTTGACTCTACATGGTATGCAGATATCATCTTTGTGTTAAAAAATTTGCAGGCTCCTCCGGAATTCAGTAAAACAAAATCCAGATTCTTGAAATTGAAGGCAACCAAATTTTGTATAGTGAATTAATTGCTAAATTGGAAAGATTTAGGAGGGATTTTATTGAGCTGTTTGATAGAATAAGAAGTAGAGAAAGCAACGAGAGAGTTCCATAAAGGTGATTGTGGAGGTCATCATTATTGGAAGACAATTGTGCATAAAATTATGAGGGATGGATTTTATTGGCCTAACATTTTCCCCGATGTTTATAAAGAGGTTTCAAAGTACCATGAATGTCAAATATTAGATGGGAAAGGGAAATTGTAGTCTCTGCCTTTAAAACCCGTTTCAGTGGAAGCTCCTTTCAAATAGTGGGGCCTTGATTTTATAGGGGAAATACATCCACAATCCTCATCTCAACATAAATGGATCCTCACAGCAACAGATTATTTCACTAAGTGGATTGAGGCAGTTTCCACTGGACAGGTGACAGATGATGTTATCATTCAATTCTTAGAAGACAATATTCTATCAAGATTTCGATGCCCAATCAAGATTTTAGCAAACAATGCAACAACCTTCAAATCCATGAAAATAGAAAAATTCTGCAGTGATTACAATATCACCCTTGGTCATTCTACATCATACTACCCTCAAGGGAATGGATTGGATGAGTCTTTGAATAAAATCTTAGTCATAATCATCAAAAAATAGCTGCAAGAGAATAAAAAGGCAGGGAACAAAAAGCTCATCCATGCACTATGGGATGACAGAATATTCCCTAAGAAGTCCATAGTAACATCCCCTTTCCAGATTGTTTATAGCGATTTTTACTGCTACATTAGGGTTGCCAGTGATGATACTGTTGCAGTAGAAATACATAGAGATAGAGGCCACATGAAGAATGGTGGATGAACTCATCAGTGTACAAAAAACCAGATAAAATGATTTCCATAATGCCTAGCTACTCCAAGACAAGATGAAAGAGGATTTTGACAGACATACCAAGGTGGATGACTTCGAACTAGGAGATTGGGTACTAAAATGGTTGCCAGAAATGAAGATAAGGGAAAACATGGGAAATTTGATCACCTATGGTTGGGCCTGTTCAAAATTGCAACATATCATGGGATCAATGCCTACTTGTTACAGGAGAGTAATGTAGAGCTTGCTAGAGGAGGGCTTGTGAATGGAAAGTTCCTCAAGAATTAAATCGTTTAAACATCATCACCCCTTCGATTCTTTGTACATAATCGTTTTGTGTTTTTCTTTTCGCATGAAGAAGTTGGAATAAAAGAAGCATAGTTGAAGCCTGAGGTGAAGGCCCTGAGCTATGCTGGGTCAATTTTGAGTTTTTGAATAAAGACCAGCAAATTCATATTTCAGGAATAGAACACAACCCAATGGGTAATCACTTAGTATATAGTTCTTTGCTACCTCAAAGGGAGGATAATATCCCTAGTTGGAGCCTATGTTATCACCATAACAATTTTCAGATAGGATCTAAGTCTCAGAAATTTAGCGAAGAGATACATTGCTATGGAAGCATGATAGTTTGGAGGATAAGTTCACATATGGCAGCATATAGATAAATATAGCGAAGGCACGAAAGGATGGAAGGGGCCCAGTTCAATGGCTGAGACCCATATCGGGCGGTGAAATAGTGTGGGGTTTAATTATGTGAGAGTGGGTCAGGGAACATACCATGGTTTCGTTTCATGGATGCGTGGCGCCACTAGAAGTAAATCAACGTGAAAAGCGGTCTACCCAAAACTATTTTCTCCAACCCCTGATATCAAAAATTGATGAGATCCGGCGGACTGTAGATCTTGGAGTGGCCCAGATCGACGACCAAGACACATATCGGGCATTGAAGTAGCATGGAGGATAATTTTTTGAAGGCGGGTTGGGGAAAATACCATGGTCTCATTTCTTGTACATGTGGCGCCATCAGAGGAAAATTGGGGTGAAAATAGGTCTACTCAAAACCGTTTTATCCAATCGTCGATATCAAAAAACATGTATAAAAGGAGGGCCCCTAGTCATTATTCTATAATATTTCAAAGCACTCGAACGTTTGAAAAGTGGTGCAAAACTCACATTCAAAATTAAAGCTAAATGGTGAACCAGTTCCACACATTCTCCACTGAGTTACATGTATTTTTCATCATGGCCACCAACCCTGTCATTTAATCCATAATAGAGAAAGACTTCACCTCTAAAGAAGAAGCCCTAATTGACAAGGACTCCGATGTATTTGACACATAATTAACAGTTTCACCCATTTCCGTGTCTAGATCCAATCTGCTAGACAATGTTGGAAAATGGATACCTTTCCTCGGAGTGACCCAAGCTTCCATTACCCCTTATGTTGTAGAATTCATTTTCCCTTTCCCAGAGTTCATAAGCTAGTGCATTGAGAAGTATTCACAATAAGAAAAGGTCATTTTAAATAAGATAGGGTCAGAAGTCTTATGCGAAGTAGATAGTCCATCAATTTGAAACACCCTAAATATACTAGAGTCTTCCCCCACAGTGTCAGAGCCCTTTGAGGAAGAGAAAATGATTTTTTTCTAGAGAGAATGTCCCTCAGAAGTAAAAACCGTGTTTCTGCAAACCATTGTTAAACCTGAACACAATTCTAAGAGTTTGTCTTTTATTATCAATGTAAGCAATATGATTATTGAGGTCCAGTGGGATTGTTCCCTGCTTAGTCAAATTTTAGGATTGGATAACGACAAATTTGTAGTAGAAGTCATGATTTTGTTTGTCAGAGTCTAGTCAGTTAGTTTGTATAAGTTTTGAAAAGTTTATTGCTAACAATATGCACCAACAACTGGTAAATTTCAATTCACTGAGACACTTCAGGTAGTACACACATTTGGTGAGAATGTTCCTGGAATTGAATAAGACAGAATTGCTTGAGGTTGCATTCATCTCAACCGAATGCAAAAGGATCACCATTCTTATTTTCATAAACAAGATCATGTCCAAGGTTTATAGTCTCATCTTTGGCACAGACCTGCCAAGGGTTTTGGAAGAGATGAAGAGATCTTTGCAACCAAATCCAGAAAGCAGGGTGGGAGATTGGATGTTGTTCATACAATCTACTCTAATTTGTGTATATGGTTATCAAGAAGGACCTTACCTTTTATCAGTCTTTTTAACTCCCAGAGTCTTTTCTTTAGAGTTCATCAGACAAAGGATCATTTCAGAGACAGAGCATTTTCTGAAAATGCACAAGGCATCTAACTTAATATTTCCTTTCATGATAGGACCCTTTGTGGTAAAGACAAAATCAGTGAATTTGGGTTTACACAGTTACAAGGGAGGAAATATGACCCACATCAGATCATATCAAATATAAGACTGATGAGTAGACGAGGCCCCTACGAGCATGAGTATGTTGAAGGATTTGATGAACTGGCTAATCTGGAAACCTGTGCAGATATAGAGGTCACTTTTCAACATGATCAGATAAAACAAATAGAGTCTTCTCCTCAGCAGATCCAGATACAAAAAACTTCTAAAGGTTGATTATTAAAGCTCCAAAGGTGAGTGTTTATAACAAGAGGATCATTTCAGAGGCATTGGATGCCAGTATTAAACAAAATATTCTCAAGAAAATGAAAGTCACACTATCTGTGCAGATAGTGGACCTGGAAGGAGAAGAACCTAAAGAGAAAATGAGCATGGAGATGGTGGAAAGTGCAACCAAGAATGAAGAGGCTGGTACATGAAGCATGCCACAATGTGAAAGCAGATCAAGGTTTTTCAACAATAAGAAACATGTATATAGCAAGACACCTGGGGCAGTTTATCAATCCAAAGAAGACTTAATGAACCAGTATGATGTGAAGGGAAGTATGAGCAATAGTGAAATAAGAGAGTTTCTTCCCAAAGTGGAGAAGATCTCCTAGCATAAGGCTTCCCTGCTCTCAGTCGGGGACGTGGAAAGAAAGACGTTTAATAGAGAAATAGCAGAAGATGATAAAGTGTCTGAAATCAAGATGCATTATGAGAACAATGTTGCGCTAGACAAAGTAAAGTTTCATAGGAATGTCAGTGACATGTTTTATTCAGACTACCTAAGTTTGAATCTGAGAGTTTCAAGATTCACAACACATTCACTCAAATTAGATGGACAATTGAAATAGGAAAAAGCATCTAGCAAATCCTGGCAAACACAGGTCAAAAGATTGGAATCTAAAGGCCCTCAAGGGGTAAAGGATTCCTTATGTTATAAAGAGAATGTGATACAAAGTCTAAAGAAGAAGTTGAAGATTCCCTCCATTGAACACCCACAAGCAATAGAGCTAGCTTCTCTAGAACGAGAAAATGAGACATTCAGAAAATAAGCACCGAATTACAAAGATAAAGTGTTGCAGCTAGAAAAAAGAGAAAGAAAATTGGTCACATGGGTAGGTAGAAACATCAAATATGGATGTTATTATACCTTCCAATTCAGAAGCTGGATCAAGCACTGATGGATTGGTTCAAGCTATGTCCCAAGTAAGTTTACAGACAGGGGAAAGTAAAAGCCTTAAAGAGTTCATAGAAAAGATGAAAATAAAAAATGAGAAGATGGCTCAACTCCAAAGAGCGAATCAAGACTTGCAAGAAAGAGTAAAGAAGCTGAAAACGAGGTTAAAAGGAAAAACACTATTACAAGGAGATAAACATGTGATCTGGGATTCTATTTCTGCAGAGGCCATTAATTTCAGGGTTTATCTGAATTTAATAAATGAAAAATACATCGTGGCTACCACATCCAAAAGTAGGTGTCTTTTTGTTAATGAAACATTATCCAAGAAACACTCAAAATGGGCCCAGAACGCCATTGATTTGTTGAATTATGTTCCCACTGTCGATCTTCAGACTATCAAGGTAAAGGACAAAATTGTGTTCATCATATGGGACAGGAGGATCATCGCTAAGAACAACTTGCTTAAATCGGTTCAAAACAAAGATATGAAAATGCAGCACATTTTACAGGAGTTTAGGGATACATTTGAGCAGTTGTTTATCAAGGGCATCCCACCATTTCGGGATGGTAAAGGTAATTTATACAATCATGAAGACTATAATTCTTTTCTCATTTAGTGTAGGATGGATCATTCCAAATTTGAAGCTATGTAGGAAAGTCTGAAAGGCCCAAGTTTGGTAGAGTATTTGGCCATAGACTTTGAGATTTCGAATCAGTTTAAGACAATGAAGATTGGGCTGCTAACTATCTCCTATGCTACATGCATTGACCTCTAGATTTTGATAAAGGAAATGATGGATTACGAGATTCATTTTGACTCACAATGGAAGTAAATCGTGTGGCTGGGAAAGAGGAAATGCAGTTTTCCCGAAACTAGTAAGTAACCTCCAGGTGTCACCAAACCCGCAAGTTCGACAAAATATCAGGGCAAGACAGATGTCATAAATGAAGTTGAGTAGTTAGAGAAGTTTGTACCTAGTTTTGAAACGTCTTTTTGTTTAATCATTGTAAATCGGTTCATATACCGAGACTGTTAGTTGAAATTATTATAATCAATTTTAGAAGTTGAAACATTTTTAGTTTCATCCATTGTAATTGAATTGTATAAATACTTGGAAATTTGAATGAATTAAGGTTGGAAGAAGTGCAATGGCACCTTTTTGGTTGTTTCAAACTCTATTGTAATTTTCTGAAGCTGAATTGAATATCCATGCAGAATATTTCAAAGTATCTATGAAAATATTCTAATGGTGGTGATATGAGTTTTCTCTTCTCTCATCGTATGTATTTCCTGTGATTCTCTATTTCCATTTGCACTATCTTCTATTTATATTGGATAGTTAAAGGCCTAGAATTCATCTTGTGATGCTCTTAGCTTAAGAAATTTAAATTGTGTGATTTTCTTCTTAACAAATTCAAAATTCATTTCAGTAATTCTCTGATGCAGTTATTTGTTTTCTCTGTCTTCCTACACTCTACTTAAATTCAAATATAACTCACATTCATCGCCTCATTTAGCCTTTATCCTCTGGAGAGTTCTACTGGTTGGTCATTGTTTTCGTTCAGTTTCAGAATTTTGACTCCATAGCTCTGAGTGTTCCTTCCCTTCATTGCCAACAACTTTATTAAAAACCCCTAAAACAAACCAAATCTAGCCACCGATTTCCAAATAAATATCAAGTGACAGGAAAGATCCCTCTCTGAGTTGAGCAGGCTAGTGCCTCAGCTCTAAAGCTGGTTGAAACAATTACTTTTGTCGTTTGCCTATAAGTCGGACAAAATTTACAGAATGCTAACAAATGGGCCAAGCTTTAAATATGGCACAGATCCAGTGATCATGGTTAAGAAATCGTCAAATGTCGGTCAACCTCACTAGTAACCGTACCAACAGGTTTATTTCAGTTACTTTCAAAGGTTTAAAGTCATAACATATAGGAGCTCCAGACTCCTAGAGTTCTGAAGGAAGCATAGCTTCTCTCCTTTTGTACCTAGTGAAGGGTTCCCTGGTCTTGGTCATATGGATCCTTTGACAAGTCTCGGTGTTGCACGTTCAACGCTTAGCCATGATTTTTTTAGGGTCATGGACATGAGTTCTCAGGCACATAGACAAATGGTTTTAAGGAGGTTCCCTCCCTCCACTGAGCTCGATATAAATAATACTGCAAAGGTAAATCCGAGGGGTTGGCAGTACTTAATTATTCCAGCTAACTCTACCCTAACTCTTTCATTACAAATTAAATACTTGGGACAAATCCCCTTAAGGATTTTCCAACCAATACAGAGATTGTAAACTTATTCTTAGATTCATTTGTAGACCCATGTCTAACATTTATCCTACTTCTAAGAAGAGAAATAGAAAACCATTCAAATGTATGGGTTTACAGAAGAATAATAATAATTTCTAATATAAATCAAACATGGCAAATCTTAGTGATAGACACAAACATTCAACCATCATTTCAATCCCGATACACAAGGTATAAGAATACTTATCAAGAAACCAGATAGTGAAGAAACT
>ML797245.1:200716-214263 GCA_009831015.1 Picea engelmannii | reverse complement strand
TTTAACAAAATTAATTACATAAATGAAATTGTTTTATCAAACAAAAAGAGAAATTACTAAACTATGCAGCGCATAATCCATGACTTCTTCTTGTGAATAACATCATAACTGTTATTTTCCTGAAAATAAAAAAAATGAAATTGAATTTAGATAACAATTCAAACTAATAATTTCAAAAGATAAGCTACAAGTTTCTGTAGGTAGTCTAAAATAGTAAAAATAAAATAAAAAATAAATCTATCTATTTGATTTTTACAATAGAATTAAATCAAAGAGAATCAAAATAATTTTTTACCATTTTTAGAGATTAGACAATGAAGCATCTGACAAGTTTGAGTTAATGATAGTGTTGAAATTTGTTGCATTCTTGATAATCACAATGCGAGTGTGTTTGGACCTTTTACTTGCCAAATTTAAATTCAAATTACTCTACAATTTTTTTTGACAATCGATTTGTTAAAGAAACCCCGAGTTAGATCAATAGTAGCAGCAGTAGAAACCCTCTCCTTTAACACATCAATAACCTCCTCTAATGATTTTCTGGCATGAAATTATATCGTGGCTTTTTTCCCAAAGGGTTTTGCATAGCAACAAAGTTTGTTTCAATGAGTGCAAGGTCTCTATGTGAATCAACACCTAGATTTTCGGTCATACGGTTACAAGGATTAGGGTTCGTATTGGAATGTAGAGGCGAGTCTATTGTGCTCTCGAGTAGGGAGAAATTGTTTTTACATAGGAAATCTTCCCAAGTGTCCCCAATTTGATCTAGATGTGACGACAACAGAATTCAAATCAAGCCATGGTACAAAAGGCTAGACAGAGGGTTTAAACTCTGTCTCTGATAACGCTTATACATTTTATGCAGACTCATGAACATGTAGAAAGGCATATTTAACTTGAAACCCATAAAAACCATCAAGAGGCTTGAATCTCTGAGCAAAATAAAAAAAGCGCTTACATCTACCAAAACGGAAATTCTGAGATATTTCCCTCCAAAGAATGAGACGTATCTCTGAAATGGTGTAGTTTCTGAAGAAATTTCCCATGAGGATAGCAAATGAGCCCATTTCAGAAATGGGTTTCTCATGGTTTCTCCAAATTGTCAATCGTTTGCTCATAAATACTTCTGCAAAAACATGTCTCAGGTGTACAATTACGTGTTCAATTCTAACCACGAGAGCCATGGGTGCTATCAAACAGACACAGTAAAGGCAACGAAAGGGAGGTTTCATTTTCCAATACACAAACAATAGGGAGAGGTCTGTAAAATCGGAAGAGGCCTAATACCTATGGACTTGGGAGGATATCATGCTTGGTAATTTGAGCTTTGAGTGACAAAGAACCAGAGGACGTGCAAGCTTGTAAACCACTCTGTGCAATGAACATTAAATACAAACCATTATCACTTAACTATTCAAATAATGAATGAGAGACTTAATTATGCAGGACAATAGGATGATGTGGAATTGTAAGTACATCAGTCCTGTACTAGGGTGATAGGGTTGTGATATGACTGGTAAGAGCAAGAATCATATTTCAAATTTTAATCCAAGGTTCTGCGCAATTAGGCATATCAAATCTAAAAATCATATAATCAACCATAGATATGAACAAGTCATATTTCCCATAGTGAATCAAACAAGTCTAATCGTAATGGATAAAAAAATAGGATTACAAACTTAAAGGTTTTAAAAATATAGATGCCCCTTTAGGTGTAGTCTCATTTGCAAAAGAAACAAAGAAGTTACAAACTGTAAAATGATTATCTAAGCCAAAATTTTGTTCTAATTTCATGCTTTCAGTCATGAAATTAAACAAAAGAAATGATAGATTAAAAACAAAAAACTCTTACACAAAGCTATCCCAATGAATCTTTTCAAAATGAAAGATGATATAAATCTTTGCAAGGAGAATTAAGCACCTACAAGAAATTTTATCTTATGAAGACGACATTTTTCATGATAAAATTGACATGAAGATTTGGCTTCCAACAATGGCGACATGCTGGGTGAAGCAGTTATCTCTGCATCATCATAACTTTATATCAGGGAACATATGACTCAAAAATAATTATTAGAAACAATTAAATGACAGATCAAGCATTTTGATGATAACTCAGAAAAAAAAACATAGACATAGTATTTGATAAAGTTCTATCCAAAAATTGTAATCCAACATCTCGTTTCGATAACAGGGGTAACAATGTTTATACAGATAACTCCAATACCATTGACAGGGCCATTGCTTCCAACAGGCGTCTATAGCATTAACAAGGATGTCATTTAACCCACTCTAGTACTCCTATCTCGTCCAAGAGTTGTCCATTTATGATAAAAGCATCCTGACACATGATCAATTTAAAAACATACCTGAGGATATTCGAACCCGAAATTGCTTCGCTGCCAGTAGGCCTGTTCAGTACCCTGACGAAGTTGTCTTGGTATCATCTGTGCATTTACCCGCTGCCGACAGACCTGTTCAATGTCCTGACGAGTTTACACACAATTCCCACACATTATAGTGCTTCCAACTCTCTAAAATTTGTTTATAAATTTCTAGAAACTTCATGATATTTAAGAGAGCAGGGTGATACTGAAGATCTCACAGTCTGATAATGAAAGGATTGATCATTTAAGAATTACTTTTCAATTCTGATAACTTCCATCATGATTTGGAAAATCAATTTTTTTTTAAGAAATCATCTCTAGGATGGGTAAGCACATTGAGTTGTTCTCATTAAAACATGGACAACGTTAGAAGTTTGTTAAGGATAATCTTGTCTTCCTGTGATTTTAATGAGAAACCAGAAACACTAATTAGACAGAAACTTACTTCTGTCGATTTGAGTTTAGAACTTAATGTTCAGATGATTTGAACTGTTATCAACTGCTTCTAAATGAAAAATCCAATTCCCTTCGATAATAAATGATGACTTAGAAATAATTTATTAGGAAAAACAAAATCCAAAAGAAAAAGAAAAATAAAAATAAAATAACATGCAAACTAAAAATATTTACATGGGGGCAAACCTAACTTTTCTCAGGCGAAGTACTTTTTAAGAGAGACTAAAAGAAAATAGAAAAATCCTTATTAATATGAGTGCAGTCCTAGTGGTGGCACCTTGGGTCAGGGTTTAATTGATAGTTCAAATTTACTTATCTCTTTTCTTTTAATTAAAAATTTTCATGATGATACTGCGTTTTTGAAAATAAATGTTCAACGAAAAGCAAAGAGAAAAGGATTAAAGTGGACTTCCCTGACAACAGTGATATTATGGCTCTCTTGGTGTGCCCACTTCTATTCATAAATGCATTATTACAAAGAGAAACAATGAGAAATAAAACTAAAGGAAACCTACTCCTAAACCTACTCTAAACTACTAAATAGATCAAAATGCTAAGTAAAATAGTTTTTCCAGTGTAGCCACAAGAGCATCTTCAATCCTGCAAGGCATAGAAAATCGAAAATCAACACAAAAGAATGTAGTATTTGTAGATACAAAATAAATATGTCATGCTTACCTCCTATATATTCATTTAAAAACAAAGCAAGCATGACCTTACCATTCTTTTGAAACTTCTTGATGTATGAATCCTCCAACCATTCTACAATCGTGTCGTGATATGGGTCATAATGGCATGGAAGAGTGTAAATAAGTTTGGAAAACTTGTCAATATTATGGGGACTTGACATAACCATCAACCAAGGCTGAAGTGCCCCATCCTCCTGACAATTCTCCAAGTGTTCATCAATTTCTTCACATGGACGATCTAAAAGAATCATGTCATGCTTACTTCTTAGATATTTAGGTAAAAACAAAGCAAGCACAACTTTATCTTTATTATGAAGATTTTTTTATATATGAATATTCAAGCCATTCTAAGATCCCGTCATAAAAATTAGGATGCAAACTATGACTTTGATGAAATGGATATATCAATGGGGAACACATCATAAGAGGATTCATGAAATCAATTAGATTTTTGGTTTGAAAACTTCCTTTGATGAGATGGACCATTTCAAAACGTGAAGCATAATCATTAAAATTCGAACTAACCAAAGAAAGAATATGCAATGTAAAATGTTTGATATCCATAAGAAAGAGTGCATTGTCTTTTTCAAAAATAAATAATGTAAAATCATCTTGCAACATGTCTTTTTCCCATGCGAGTGATGAAAGTGAATGAGCGTCAAATCCAACTTCATAAATGTCATGTTTGGAGTTAATTTCAACAAATCTTGGCATATCGAAAAGATCTGATTGTGACGGAAAAGAATAAGATACCATGGGTAAAGTATCATGTCCACCGGAATCTAAGAAGAGATCAAGATATAAAGAGTAAAAGGAATCATAAATGAGCACAGGAAAAGAATATCTTGAGCTATGATATTTAGCAATGGTATTCTCAAGACATTCTTCTTCACTTTCCTTAAAACTTTCACTCTCTTTTGGTGATAAATTCTTCAACATAATATGATCATCTAAATTTGCCTCCTGTATGATAGATAATTCAAAACTTTCATGACAAACATCTAATATTTTCTGTGGATAAGGTATGATTTGTGGATGAAGGTTTAAGGTTTCTTCTTCTAATTGCAGATCTACATCTCTAATCAGTTTCATTGGAATGTTAGAAAGATTAAGATCATTTTCATCACCTAAGTGTTCTTCAATAACTGAATTTAAATACTGATTAGAGAAAGAGTTAGAAGAATAAGGACATTCACCTTGACCCAACATCAAATATTCTTCCACGATGGTCGAGGACTGAGTATACAATGATTCATAGGAAAAACCAATTTAATTGTCAGTAAGAACCTTTCCAATAGATTCTACCTCCCTTACTTGTTCAAAAATTTCAGACGGATTCCTCTCATCCTACAAACAAAATTCTTCTCGCAATTTAGTGATAAAATTTGTAACTGATTCATCATTCGCAATTGAATATGACTGGATGAAAGGGATGCAAGCATCATAGAAGATATTTAGTATAAATGACATGTCATCAAGATTAAATTTACAGAGAACATGATGGATTCTTAAATAAAAATAAATTCTTAAATAAAAATTTCTTATCATTACATTAATAACATTTAAAACAATATACAAACTAATATTACTAATAACCAATTAATTATCAATACATTAATACAACTACTCTATTAAAATTGTATTAAAACAATTATAAATACCATTTAATAATAAAATAAGAAATTAAAATTAATAATAAAAATAAATTATAAATTACAAAATTTTTATCATTACATTAATACCAATTAATACAACTAATAAAGTAATTTATCATTACATTAACACAACCATTTAATTAATAATTTATTGAAACCCTAAAACACTTTAAATTGAAACACTTCTAGATTTTTAGAGCCGACCCTAGACTCCAGACTTCTCCACCTCCCGCTAATTCACTATTTATCTATGCTCTTTAGATTTATCTTTACCCAGGCTTAGATGTCCCGATCATGGGTCCTGATATGGACTCGAAATGTCGACCTCTGATAGTCAATACTGTGGATCCTCCGAATCCTCAAAACAAACCACCCCACATAAATCTTGTTGTTCATGATGGATTCTTGTTGAAAATCCTTCTGGAGATGAATTGTCATTGATTAGTAAAGTCTGAAATTCTTCACATAATTGATTGTAATCATAGTTTTCAAAAGAATCTAAAAATTCCTCTACAAATTGAAACCAATAAAAAATGTGATATGCTGAAAAAGACTCAAACCACTGTTTAATCCGACCCCTAAAAGTAAAAGAAAACAATTTGCATAAAATGTTTAAATCAGAAATATCATGCTTGATGCATTTACACTGAAACTTGTTAATATGATCTTTAGCAGATACATCCCCCCCACCATCAAAGGTGAGTTTGGACAAGTGAGTGATTATCTCGTTGGGAATATTAGGTAATGAGAAGTGGAAAGCATGTTCCAACACAGTGATATGGGGATCCATGGGGAATTAAATACATTTGAAAAAAAGACTCCTGCAAGGCCAACTTGTCAGTCTGGCCTACCTTCTAGTGCATTTCAAGATGACATATAAGAAGAATTTATAAATATGGAATTATGACAGGCCAAGGGATAAAAAATTTAATTATTAAATTTACCTCTGCCCTCCTTCAAGTGCCATTTGTTGATAGGCGTAAGTGACACACCGTAAAATGGAAGGTTAGATACAGACCGGGGTTGTCTAATTAACCCAATCCGTTTGGAATGAAATGACTCGACGGGTTTAATGGCTCCGTTAGCCATCTAAGGTCCTAAAAATAATAAAAGAAATAAACTAATCTTATACTAATTGCGAGTGTTCAAATATAAATTATGAATGCTCATAATAGTGTTTCTAACTAAGATAAAGAAAGAATACAAATATTTTTGTTTTTTTTGTGTTTAGAGATTTTAAACTAATAAATACTAAGCACATACAATTGAAACAACGACTCATAAACAGTCAAAGCTAATTGATGCAATCATCGTTTCATTAATAAGTAATTTAATTAAATAACACACAGACTAACGTGTAGCTGATCAACGAAACTGAGCTTATCTTTATGTGTTTTTCGAGCTCCTGCCTGTCCTTCTTTTAAGGGAAACCTATAATAGAACAATACTAGTACTTCCTGAACAAATTCAAAGAAGTATTTGATATTTGGAGTAAATTAATAACATCAGGAAGATAACTAAAAAAAATCATGTGATCTTAAAATAATCAATATTTAAGAATGAAAGAAAACTCAATTCTGAGTATTGATATTGTCAATCATTTAACATCTGAAATAATCTCAATGATAATTAAATAATCGATTGATCACATATATAAAATGGAACGACAGATTATGGAAAACATATAAATATTTAACAATATGAAACATCATATGATGACTAGGCTAAAGCTAAATCAACCATATTAATATCTCATAATACAGAGGTAATGGAAAAACATAATGGAATAAGCATCACACAGGTCTAAATCCAATGGTGAATTGCTTTCCCATATCAATTTCGAAAATCACATGTCCATACTGTAGTCCAGCCAAAAGTTGTTTTTACTACCAAACAACAACCACTATTTAAACCTGTCTTGGATCAATAACTTCTTATCATGCAAGATAGAGGGTAATCCCAGAAAAATAGATTGCTTTACAAAAATAGGATAACAAAAAAAAAAACTCATGTAGGAGTTTGTTTATCAAAATTAATTACATAAATGAAATTGTTTTATCAAACAAAAAGATAAATTACTAAACTATGCAGTGCATAATCCATGACTTCTTCTTGTGAATAGCATCATAACTGTTATTTTCCTAAAAGTAAAAATAGAAAATGAAATTGAATTTAGATAACAATTCAAACTAATAATTTCAAAAGATAAGCTACAGGTTTATGTAGGTAGTCTAAAATAGTAAAAATAAAATAAAAAATAAATCTATCTATTTGATTTTTACAATAGAATTAAATCAAAGAGAATCAAAACATTTTTTTACCATTTTTAGAGATTAGACAATGAAGCATTTGACAAGTCTGAGTTAATGATAGTGTTGAAATTTGTTGCATTCTTGATAATCACATTACCAATGTGTTTGAACCTTTTACTTGCCAAATTTAAATCTGAATTACTCTACAATTTTTCTTGACAATCGATTTGTTAAAGAAACCCTGAGTCAGATCAACAGTAGCAGCAACAAAAACCCTCTCCATTAACACATCAATATCCTCCTCTAATGATTTTCTGGGAACAAAATTATATCGTGGATTTTTTCCCAAAGGGTTTTGCATAGCAACAAAGTTTGTTTCAGTGAGTGCATGGTGTCTATGTGAATCAACACCTAGATTTTCAGTCATAGGTTTACAAGGATTGGGTTTGTATTGGAATGCAGAGGCGAGTCTACTGTTCTCTTGGGTAGGGAAAAATTGTTTCTACACATGAAATCTTCCCAAGTGTCCCCAATCTGAGCTAGATGCAACCACAATAGAATTTGAATAAGCCCATGGTAGAAAAGGCTAGATAGAGGTTTTAAACTTTGTCTCTGATAAATCTTAGACATTTTATGCAGACTCATGAACAGGTAGAAAGACATATTTAACTTGAAACCCAGAAAAACAATCAACATGTTTGAATCTCTGAGCAAAATAAAAAAATGCTTACCTCAACCGAAATGAAAATTATGATATATTTCCCTCCAAAGAACGAGACATATCTCTAAAACGATGTAGTTTATGAAGAAACTGCCCGCGTGGACAATAAATGAGCCCATTTCGGAAATTTATTTCTGATGGTTTCTCCAAATTGTTAACCGTTTGCTCAGAAATCCTCCTGCAAAAACATGTCTCAGGTGTGCAATTGCGGGTTCAATTCTAACCACGAGAGCCATGGGTGTTATCAAATAGACACAGTAAAGGCAACGAAAGGGAGGTTTCATTTTCCAATACACAAACAATAGGGAAAGGTCTGTAAAATCGAAAGAGGCCCAATACGTACGGACTTGGGAGGCTATCATGCTTGGTAATTTGAGCTTTGAGTGACAAAGAACCAGAGAATGCACAAGCTTGTAAACCACTTTGCGTAATGAACATTAAACCCAAACCATAATCACTTACCTATTCGAATAATGAATGAGTGTCTTAATTATGAAGGACAATAGGATGATGTGGAATTGTAAGTACATAAGTCCTGTACCAGGGTGATAGGGTTGTGATATGACTAGTAAGAGCAAGAATCATATTTCAAATTTTAATCCAAGGTTCTGCGCAATTAGGCATATCAAATCTGAAAATCATATAATCAACCATAGATATGACCAAGTCATATTTCCCACAGTGAATCAAATAAGTCTAATGGTAATGGATCAACAAATAGGCTTACAAACTTAAAGGTTTAAAAAATATAGATGCCCCTGTAGGTGTAGTCTCATTTGCAAAAGAAACAAAGAAGTTACAAAATGTAAAATGATTACCTAAGCCAAAATTCTGTTCTAATTTCATTCTTTCAGTCATGAAATTAAACAAAACAAACGATAGATTAAAAACGAAAAACTCTTACACACAACTAGCCCAATGAATCTTTTCAAAACAAAAGATGATAGAAATCTTTGCAAGGAGAAGGAGACAGCTACAAGAAATTTTATCTTATAAGACAACATTTTTCATGATAAAATTGACATGAATATTTGGCTACCAATAGGTCCATTTTCTTCAACAACCAACACTTGGTTGTATCCAGAAAAACCTCAAGCTCATTAAGGCTGAACCAATAACTTGTTGTAACGAGATCTCCATATTTGGGAGTGGATAATTTTATTTGATGCTTTCCCTATTTAAATATATGAAATAGACACAAAGGCGGATTTCCCCACTCTTCTTTCTGACTATTAATGGATTTGACAATCACTTTGAATGTCTTATGGGAACAATTATTCCAACCTTGTTTAATTTATCCAATTCAATTTTTACTAGGGGATTCATCTTGGGATTTATTATTCTTATCTTCTACTTGACAAGCTTTGCTCCTTTAAGGGGTATGATGTGTTGAAAAATGGACTTTTCATATTCCTTTAGATCATCGCAAGTTGAAGCAAAAATATCATAAAATTATTTAAAAAAGGAAGTGTTTTGTTTGATTTCTTCTTTTGTGCAGCTAGTACCAAGATTTACTTATTTGGGAAAGTCATGATTTCCAATATTTATCTTTTGTGTCTCCTGCACTTTTCTGACAGACGTCTCTTCCTTTGGATGATGAAGTTTTTTTTTATCATCTCTCGTGAAGAGAGATTCAAAACTGATACAATATTTTGAGATAGATACATGATTTTCATCATTAGGAGTATAAGAAGTATCATTTGAATCAAGAAGAAAATCAACGACATGTTCGTCATTTTAAAAAACCTGCAGGTAATCTTGATTGTCAGGTACCAAGGTACAGAAAATTCTCTTAACACAGAATGTATATTGACTCTGAAAATCATCTAGATTAAAGAGGGATGCAACAACCACCAGTGGGTCAGCCTTCTGATTTTTGTGTCTAGGGATGAAAGAGATATTGAATGAATTGAAAGATTCCATAAGTTCAATTACCCTTTTTTCATAATTATTCAACCTTTCTTTCTTGATCTTATATTTCTTTTAAATATGATTTATGACTAGTTTGGAATCACCAGTTACTACCAAATTATCTACTTTCATATATAATGCAAGATTAATCCCTTGTATTGGTTCTTCATATTCCGCTTCATTGTTTGTACAAGGAAACTCCAGTCTGATAGCATGTGGATAAATAATTGAATAAGGAATTTTGAAAATAATTCCTACTCCACTTCCAGACTTGGAGTAGGTGCCATCGAATGACATCTTCTAGAATCCTTGAAAATAATTCTCCTCATATTTCTTTAAAGGGTTGACCTCTTTTGGACTAAGAAAAACATAATTTCTAATCCCTGCATCAATATAATTCTCCATTAATTCATTTTATTTCTTCCTGAAAGATACACGTTTTCTGGCTTCTCTAGGAACTCTAGCCATTATTCCGTCTTTGTTAGGAAGCATCATGCAACTTACATCGATCATAATATAACCTCCAATCATTGAAGACCAGTCTCTTCCTAAAACAACTTCGTATGTTGGAGGAAAACCCACTACTATAATGGTAAATATTGTAGTGATGTACGGTGCAATAGTTATCCACGGACACAAATATTTAATCTCACCTTAAGTTAGGTACATCCCATTTCGAGTGCCTCCATGACTGACAAAGTCATGATGTTATTGGTTTCTCCAATATCAACCAAACAATTATGCAATACAACATCATGATTTTCTATAGTTATGTAAAATGACAAAACTTTACCCCTTGGATTGAATGATGAAATTTTTTGATGTTGCCTGGAATTTGTGACAACTGCTTCTATTCTAGTGCTTGGTTCGTCAAGAATATTTAAAATATTCTCCCTCTATTGTGGAATTTTCACCACTTCCATGAAAGGAAAAGTAATTCTTAACTTGTTCAAATCGTCAATCACATTATAGGTCATCTGTTGTGGATTCTTTTCTTGATTAGCAACTGTTTGTTGCTTTGCTATTTTTGTAGCATTTTCTTTTTCTTTCTTGACAACATCTTTTGTTTTGAATCTATTTACTCATTCTCTTGTTTGTACAACATTTTATTGTGAGATGCCAGGTTCTTCTTGTTCATTAAAAATTCAAAAGGATGACTCACCTTCATCCATATGTATTGATTCAAGAATTTCATTTTGAATGATATCTACGTCTTGATCAAAATTATCAAAATTTTCTTCTTCAAAAATTTCTTCCAACACCACGACATTAGGGTTGGCACTCGAGGTTCCCTTTTCATATGCTCTTCATTTATGTAAACTCTATCATATCTCATTCTTTTTTCTTGGAAATGGTTTCTTCTTTGCTCCTGGACAAGAATTCTTGGATTTTTATTTGTGGGAATGAATTTTCAACTCTTCTTAACCTCATTAGCTCATTCTACATCTGTCGAATGGTTCTAATCATTTGAGTTATTTCCATTCTTTGCCTCATTTCTTGAGTCGCGGATGGATAATTTTTTACATTAGAGATAACCCCCTAGAGGATTCCTCCACCAACTCCTTAATTCTTGACATTTCTTGAGGTTGAAAAACCTGGATTTGGTAGGGAAAGAGTGTTCATTTGCCTTTGAACTTTCCCTAGCATGATCTCAGGATCTACATTTGTTTCTAACATAAATTCCTCCATATTCATTTATTTTTTAATAGATACATCCAAATTATTTATTCATGAGGATATAATGGAATAATTTACATTCGTGGGCAATGTGTTCTTATAACAACCAAAGATAGCTTGAGCATTTGGTTGTTTCTCTTCTGGAATTTGATTCAACATCTTGAAAAATCTTAAATTAAAGCCTCTGATTATTTCACCCCTTTTTAAATTAATTTGAGTGAGTTGTGTGAGAAATGTATGGTATGCAACTGGGGGTGCATACATAGTTAGGAACATGTTCTCCAAAAAATCAAATGATGAAATCGATTGAGTAGGAAGAGAGAGGTACCACTCATAGGCTCTTCTTGTAAAAGTATGCAATAATACTCATGACATCATCATGTTATATCAAATGGATATCACAAATACCAAGAATTGGGCTAGAGATCTCTTTGGATCTATACTTCCATGTCCAAAGAAAACGGGTAGCACTCCTTGGGGAAGAGTTGGTATTGGATGTTGTTCCCCTTGCAAATTAAGTGGGCTAGTTCTAGGCCTTCTTATTCTTGGTATTATTTGTCTCTCTTCCCCATTCCAAGGTCATTCGTTTCTTTCTTATTTATCTCCCATTATTAGGTTTATTCTTGTTTATGCTCTGGATGTTTCACCAACTTCAATAAATTTAAGTTTTTTAATCTTGCTTCTCGTTATTGGACCTTTATATGATTCCAATTTTTTTTCTTGAATTTCAAGCTCTTCTTCTTTTTCTTCTCACAATTTCTCTTTCTTCCTTGTGGGTGAGGGATTCCCATGATATTTCAAGATCTTCTTGTCTTCTAGCTATTGATAGTACCAAATCATACAATTGACATAGAACACTTGTTTGATTTCCTAGTCCAACTTGTAACTAGGTTTGATTAGGTTCAGGATGATTCATCAAGATTTCTGGTCTGTGAAACCAACCTTTTGTTCTCCGGGCCAGTGGAGTCTCCAAAAATGTTGATGTTTATATAAATATTCTAGCATCATTACCAGGTCTTCAAGATATTCCTGTAGAATCTCCAATACACTATTTATTTCCTTTAGGAAACTCTTGTCTTGATCTCCTTTGAATGTAATTGTCGTCTCTGGGATTTTTAGATTTTTCTTGAAGACTGAAGGTGCTAAAGAAATAGGGGATTCTCCCTAAAATTGAATTATCCTCTGATTTTTGTCATATTTTTCCATGCACTAGGAAACTAGTTCTTTGGAATTGAAAACTTCCGGTACACAACCTGCTAAATAAATCCTTGATGTCCAAACTTGGTTCAAATTCCTTTCTGGTAGTGGTAGTGATGAATAATACTAGTATGATATTGACCACTGTAATCTCTGATCTTGCTACCCAAATGAGTTTAGAGTGTTACCGTATAACTCTTCTCTTCTTCTCATTGTCATGCTTGATGAAGTTGGTGGAATAATGTACAATCACTTTAAAACGTTTATTTCAAGGTAAACCCTTTTATTATAATATACCTTGAAACTCTTCTTTCGAAGGAATGCTTAATATGAATTAAATTTTAATGGATGAAGAATTGTCTCGAGAAGGTCTCCATTAATAACGACCTTTTAATGTTTTAACCACATATTATTTTCCATAAGATTTGAATTAAATGAACCTTGGGGAGAGTGACAATATGAGACACATATTACTGGGGAGAAATATAGAATTATATGTATGTGAAGAAATATTGTAATCAATACGAACCCGCAGACCCATGAACCCCTAGTGAAAATTCAAGAAATGACTAAGTATAAAACTAGATCGGTTGGACGTAAGG
>ML797245.1:175523-195366 GCA_009831015.1 Picea engelmannii | reverse complement strand
AGTGTGGACTCTCATTCAAAGTTTGCAACAGGATTCCAGTGCATCAGATACATTTACATGGAAAAATGATTCACTATGGTACAAAGATCGCTTATATTTATGTAAGAACTCCCAACTCAAACAAATGGTACTATTGGAATTGCACATTTCTCCAGTAGGAGGGAACTCGGGATTTTTGAAAACCTACCATAGAGTCAAGAAGGATTTTTTTTGGGATGGCCTTAAAACAGATGTTCAAAGGTTTGTGGCAGAATGTTTGGTGTGCCAACAAAATAAGGTGGAAACAATTAAGACCCCAGTTCTTTTACAACCATTAGCCATCCCAAGTCAGTGTTGGGAGGAGGTTTCCATGGATTTCATCATAGGGTTACTGAAGTCTGAAGGAAAGAGTGTCATCATGGTGATTGTTGATAGACTGACCAAGTACGCACACTTTTGTGCACTCTCTCATCCCTTAAAAGCTAGTACAGTTGCCACTGCATTCATGGAGACAACTCAAAAGCTACATGGTAACCCAAAGATTATTGTAAGTGACAGAGATCCCATCTTCACTGGACATTTTTGGATATAATTATTTTCTTGTTTGGGTACTCAATTGGCTCATAGGTCATCCTATCATCCTCAATTTGATGGACAAACCAAGATAGTGAACAAATGTCTGGAAGGATACCTTTGTCTCTTTGTCTCTGATAAACAAACACAATGGTTCAAATGGTTACCCTTGGCAGAATGGTGGTATAACACTTCCTTTCATACTGCAACAAAAGTGACACCATTTATGGCACTCTATGGATAACGCCCTCCTTCCATCACTTCTTCTCTAAAAGAAAAATATAAGGTTCAAGTAGTGGAAGATCACATCGAGCATCAACAACAAGTTCTACAAATATTAAAGGACAACCTGACCATGGCACAAAATCGCATGAAACAACAAGAAGATCAACATCGTAGTGAAAGAAGTTTTGAAGTAGAGGATTGGGTGTTTTTAAGACTACAACCATACAAACAGATGTCTCTCAAGCAAGCCAAGAAGGATAATAAATTATCACCAAAATACTATGGCCCTTATAAGGTGTTGCAAAAGATTGGTACTATGGCATACAAATTGGAGTTGCCTGCATCTTCACGAGTACACCCATTTTTCCATGTTTCATGCTTAAACTAGGTTATAGGCGACAAGATCCCAGTTCAAACTATATTGCCAAAACTTGATGAAGAAGGAAAAATCATATTGGATCCTAAAGCCATCACTGACAAAAGAATTCTCCAGCTAAGGAATAGATCCATTTCAGAGTATCTCATTAAATGGAGGAAACTATCGGCTGAAGATTCCACTTGGGAAGATGATTCTTTTATAAAGAAGCATCCAGAGTTACTCAAGCGTTGCAGACAACACTTGTCTCAAGGGGAGGGGCATGTTAATCCCTAATATTGGCTCATTACCCCTTAATTGGGGCATTTTACATTAGTAATGTTATTTTATTTATGTCGGCTTTATTCCATTAGTTGTAATTATACCTCCTAGTCTCCTATATATACCAAGGAGACATTTTCATTTGGAATCATCTTGTAGTTGAACATTTATGTGGGGTAAAAGGAGTTTGCCCCCTCAAAGAGGCTTATTATCTGAAATTCTCTCTTTTTCAAGGCGTTGAGTACTTATTATGAGGTTTTTCTATGCTATATTGATATTTGGTTCTTAACAGTTTAATTATGATTGATGCACAAAACCATTTTGACCTCAGGGGATTGTTACCACTCATTTTGGCAAGGGTAACCCTAGTGAATTTCTTCACCAGGCCTTGTATTTTGAGCTTTGGAAAGTTGGGATATTGGTTGATTTCATGGACATTAATGGAGGATTTGATTGCATGTTGGTTGGCTCCAATGACAATTAACGCACCCTAGGTTTTGAGTATGGAATTGGATTCATCTTAATTTTCGGAGATTTTCATTGTTCCCAATGCAATTCAAATTCCCCAAGGTAGTTCACACATCACGAGCTAATTCATGGTTTCAAAGGTACTGGTAAAAATACTTTTGGGATATTTTTACTTGCATGGGTCTCCTCTTGACATGCCACATTGAAGATTGCAAAACACCCTCTCAGTTCACCACTTTTCGAGCCATTTATTGCTTGATTTGAGGGCCGAACCAAACATATGGAATTTATGACGATGGATATTATGACTTGATTTGACTTAGAGGGGCATTTTCCATGCTTGATGGAGGTTATTTTCTTGAGTTTTGGACATGGTCACACTTTGGAGACACCTTTCAAGGATTATTGAGCTTGATTTGAGGAGTCATACACTTCTTTGGGAATTTATTACTCTTTCAATGAGGTCATTCCACCTTTCGAGGCTAGGCATTGGACCTTTCTTGTCTTATGTTGGCACTTCTACACAGTTGTAAGACCCTAGGTTCGAGTTATCTTGAGAAAAAGAACCCTTCAGACACCGACCCTTTCGCCATCACCTGCATGCAGATGAAGTCTCACCTGAGGCATCTATTGGGGCTGTAAGCACCAAGTTTTTGTAGTAGTGAGGGAATGGGAGGTGATCATCCTTGTCATTATTACCTATTTGTTCTACGCATGCTAGTCTATGTTGGTTACTTAATGGATTCTGTTACAAATTACCTTTATACTTCATATTACACTCGAAACCAATCACTGTAACATTCATACTATTGCACAATGATCACATAGAGAATAATTCTAGTATAACATGCATCAAGAACATATCCATGATAAATAACATGAAAGAAAAATAAACACAGTAGTTAATGTGGTTCACCCAACTCTAGGATATGTCCACAACGACTAGATTCTTTATTATTATTTATGCAATTGTCTTAGGATTGCGCACTATGATTACAAAGATACATCATGTTATAATTTCCTTCTCCCAGCCTAACCATTCTGCATTGCAAGCCTATCTCTTTGTCTGCATCAACTCCCAAACATTTAGACATAGAATCTTTCCTCTCAGTTAATTCTATCACTCTCTTTCTCCATAGCACAACAACCACAATACCGCTCGAGAGGAACCCCTATTCTCCCAATCCATTACATATTTATACATAAATTCTAGGGCTTAAAACCATACTTTTCTCATCCCTAAAACCCTATTACAATTCATGATAACTCAAGTTGACTTGTTGTTCGAGCTGCTTTTACCTGCTTTTCTGTCTCCATGTTGTTTTTTCACTATGAATATTGTTCTTCCTAATTTTTTTCTTTCCTCTATCTTTAGCACGCTGAGTTGTCATCCTTCCTTTTCACCTTTGTTCTCTACTTTATTCCTTTGCTTTATTACTCTACTTTTTTCCTCTTACTACTCGCTGTACATCTGAATGCACCTCAGCTACGCACTCCCGAATCTTCCTTGCCCTCCTTCTTCCTATTCTTCTACGCACATATTCCATACTTAGGATTTTTATGAATATTATTTCCATAATGCTTCTGTGAGTATCATAGGCCTTTCATGTTCCAACACACTTTGTCTCAATATTCCACCTGTACCCAACTTATACAAATTTCTTGCAATGAGGTGATAGTCTGTTGCTTTAACTACCAGTTGTTTCTTCTACACAACTGTCATGTCTAATGGGGCCATTCATGTAATGAGAAACTGCACGATGTCTGTGAAGTAATCATCCACCATTGTAACTGCAAATAGTTGTGCATTTGGTAATATGTCATCTAAATTCCCTACATATTCCCATGATAGTATGTGTGATAAATGATCTGGCCCTGCATTCAACTTCCTTGGTTTCACCACAACCTCAAAATCATATTTCTGAAATAACAATATCCATCTGCATATTATCCCTCCCACACTGGCTTGTTCACTAAGTATTTTAATGCATAATGGTTTGTGTACATCTTAAAGTGAGACCCCAATAAATAATGTCTGAACTTCTATAGTGCATATACCATTGCCAATCCTTCTCGTTTTGTAGTGGTGTAATATTTCTATGCTATGGAAAACTTCCTACTTGAAAAATAAATTATGTGATCTATGTCTCCCTACCCTGGTTGAGATAGTACTACGCCAAACTCTATGGAAAATGCATCTACATGAACATGGAACTCGTTCCAATATGGAAATATCAAAATCAACGTGATCACTAGATTTTGATTTAAGGTGTCCAAATACTTTTGACAATCCTCGTTCCATTGGAACTTTTCTTCCTTCTTAAACAAAATTTACATAGGTGTTGTGATATACACATAGCCTTTGATAAACTTCCTGTAATATCCTCTATGACCCAGAGTTTCCCTCAGCTATGCGATTGATGTAGGTGGTTCTAAATCCAAAATTACTGCAATCTTCTCTAGTGTTTCATCACTCCAGTAATCCCCTATCTGCGTAAAATTAGGAGACTTTGTCGTCCCAATGTTTACCTTCTGTGTCTTTATTGGCTATGTGTATGCAATAGACTCAAGCTCTGGTCCTTCTACTTCCCGTTCTCCTTCTATTTCAGGTACTTTCACATTCCTGGGATCTTCTTCATCATGTTCTTCCTTAGCAACATTGCAACACTCCAATAATGCATGAACAATAATAACAACTCTGTGCACATCACATACTGGTACCACCTCCATCGACCCTTCTTTTGAGAAGATATTAGCTCGAATAGCCTGTAGCACTGCATCTATTGGTGGATATTCATGTTCAAATGTAAATGTAACCTTTAACCTCTTAATCAGCTCGTCCAAGTTGGTTGTCTCTCTACGCATTTCCAATTCCAAATACCAATTTTTTGGAAATGTATCTAGTGTGTGTATAAAATTGTGTCTGCATTCCTCCTTTGGTGTCAATTTCTATCTATCCCTGCACTACTCCACATGTTCTACTGGGTCACTCTCCCCTGTATACTTTTGTACAATATTTTCTACCTCGGTACCAAACCTTACTTGTATTAGTCTTCTACACTACGACTCGTCTTTCATTCTCTCTTTATGTGTAGTCCACCATCTAGCTGGAGTCACTTTTAGGACAACATCTAGTGCCAACATCATTTGTTGTTAGGGTACCTATAACTCAAATGCCTTTACAAATAAGCTTATGTCAATTAATCTATCATACCTGGGTGGATCACATAGCTCTGTTTGAATCCAACGCAAATATCAGGGTATATGTGCACATTGTCTAGTTGATACTTCATGCATCGTCTACTACCAATGCTCCATAAATTCTTCTAAATCTGATGCAAATGAATTGATACTTCTCCAACTCATCATAAAATCTGCAGTGGGGTTAACATAATCATCCATTCGTGCAATCATGTTATACAAATTTTCAATGTCATTTCCTCCTGTTGGATCTATGTATCTCTTCCCTTGTGTTGGGTCCAATGGTGCAGTAAATTTAAAATCCCCGACTTCAAATGTCATTTCCATCCTCTTCAGATTAATGATATCTTGATTTTCAAAGGCCCATTCAAGTCCCATCAGTGATGGATATGGTTTAATATCATCCACGATTTCAATAACTTCAAATTCTTCCACACTATGCACCCCATCTATGTTCACAGGTACTCTTGACAATCGACCAATCGATACTATCTTGTGCTAATTCACAAGCCTTAACTGAATAGGATACCATACCAGTGTAGGTTTTCCCATCATCTCCCAATTTTACTTTTGTAATACATTCACATCAGATCCAAAATACAATATAACATTATCCACATCATATTCCCCAATTTGCACATTGAATTTGAATTCTCCATTGGTCCTCTTTATGTGCAATACCTGATTCACCATCCTTTGTGAGATGGGAGTTTACCTTCCTTGCATGTAGTGATAAATAATTTCATATAGTGAATTCAAAGCAGTTTCATCTTTCACTATCTCTACACAACTTATAAAGAAATCTCTTAGAGTGCTTACCTTCCCAATTGGCCTCTCTGGCACAACACAATATTTGACATGAGGCATTGATGATGTTGATGCTCCCCAATCTTGTCCAAGTAGCTCTTTTCTTTCCCTTTTACATGTCTCCTTTTCTCATTAAGGATCAAATGTTAGCATAGGTCCTACTAAATTCCTTACCCATTGATCATCTTGCTTCCATCCATTTGTCACATCAACTCCTGTTGTATCTCCTCTGCACATAAAAACTTCTATTCTAGGTCCTTCATTGCATTTCTCCGTTGATATTTTCTGTACATTCTGATTTGGATTCTGGTTATGATTCCCTCTTGCCTACCATTTCTCCACTAGTTGAGGGAACTCGTCTGTCGCATGGTCCAATCCTCTACAATATGTGCATGTTGTGCATGGATTCAGACAGTGTTGGGTTAAATGTCCAGGTTGATTACAATTGTAACATATTATCATTCCTCTTCCTCCTCTACCAAAATTTCCTCTACCTCGACCCCTACCAAAATTACCTATGTTCCCCGGATTAAATACCCTATGATTTTTATATTATTGACCACCTCCTTTTGTCGTAGAATTCTCCTCCTGAATCCTATACATATATGTAGTGTTCTCTCTCATCAAATCAAATGCATGACAATACTTCTCTTGATGTCAAGTTGACTTGCAAAAAATTCAAAATAAGTTCCTTGTTGTACTTTAATACTGTTGTAGTGGTGGAAACTCAGTTGGATGATGTCCCCATTTCTTACATATCTCACAATACCCCCATCCTAGTAATGGAATCAGTTCTCTAGTCACCAAATACTGCGTGAATGTTGGGAATTCGTCCTTGTGATGGTATTTAGTCCTACACTTTGTACACCAGACTTGTTCTCATTTCTCCTTACCTTTTGTAAGTTATGTCAATTGAATCATCAATGTATCCAACTATGTTTGAACTTGCACCATCCCTCCACTATCTCCTACAGGAGATGATTACAATTTCATTGCAATTTCCATAGCCTCGGGCTACGACACAACCTTTTGTTGAATCAACAGCCTGTGAATGTGTGGTAGAAGTCATACAATAAACCATTCTTCATACTATTGATAAGGGATCTGGAAATTTAGTCTACCCATAATATCCTTAAAACGTTGGTCATAATCCCATACTGATTTATTCTAGACTTGTTTAATATCCTTAAGTTCTGTAATATATTGTGACTCAGACTTTGGCTTCTTGAAATATTTTAACAATGCTTGTATTATCTCTTCCAAAGTATTGGATTTTCCTATAGGCATGGTACTCCACAACTTCATGTACCATACTAACACATGACCTCTAGATGTTGTTTCCAATTGCGCAATATTCACGGTCTCATCTTGGACATTCTTTGTAGCCCAAATTTTCTTGTAGACAAATAGATGTTGCTCTAGGTCCTCTGACCCCACTCCTTGGAATTTAGGAAGTCTAAGGGTATTGTATACCCCTGCCATGTTTCTCTATGTAGTACCCCCTCTTGGTGATGTTGGTTGACTCTGAATCTACACACTACTTCCACCGCTTTGATTGCTACTACTCTGTCCTCCCTTGCTAACTATGAGTGCTCTTCATAAGTCTTCAACTTTTATCTCTGATTGTGGTGATACACATGGAGTCGTGGATTCAACGTAGGATCCATTCTAAGTGGGAATCAATGACCCTTCTACTATAGGGATAGATTAGAACTCCTCTTCCTCTCCTCTTATTTGTGGTATCTCCATGATTTGGAATATTGCGTAAGGTCCTCTCCCCTCTGGCTCACTGCACAACTCTCCTATCTCAGCCCCAATATTTCACCTCTTGTATCTCATTCCTCTATGTAGTACTCCAAACTTGTATTATTCCTTTGGTATACCCTCTTTACTTATCTACATCATCAGTCACTCCCTTCTTTCACCATCACTTCCTTCATTCTCTCCTATCCTCAGACTATCATCTTGTCATCCCCTGGTTCCCCTATGCGTGTGAATCTCTTTAGCAGTCAAAATCCATTGTCATCATGCACTTGTCACACAATAAAATTTTTATCCATGTACCCAATGTTTTCATGAACCTTCCATGCATACCTTTGAAAAAGTCCCTTTTTGCAACACTGTATGATTGAGTACAATCTATTGCAAATTATGTAATATATCCTCCTAATATACTATCTAACCAAAAAACCATTTTGCGATAAGTTTGATTACTTACATAATTTAGCTGTCATACCAACTCAGGAGTCCAATTATTTGGTGTTGTGGTTCGGTACCTTACAGTGTTCTCTACTAGTCTTTCTAACCACTCAATCAAAATAATAGTAAATTCACCAAATAAAATTTCATGCAGCTCTATGTAAAAATACTTTTTCATCCATTACTCATCACTCATCTGAGGGTTTCTATTCTCTTTCTGATCCCATTCCTTTCCTTCTAACCATTATGAGATCTCTTTCTTATTCGGCCTCCAAAACATTCCCTCAATCAAAGATTTTGTGTCATGGAAATGAAACCATTTGTTGGCACTTCTGCATAGTTATTTGACCTTGGGTTCGATTTATATTGAACAACAAAACCCTTCAGACAATGTTCCTTTCAAGATCACCTACATGCAGATGAAGTCTCACCCGAGGCATCAATTGGGACTACAGGAACTGAGTTTATGTAGTAGTGAGGGAATGGGATATGATCATCCTTGTCATTCTTTCCTATATGTTCTGTGCACACTATTTTGTGTTGGTTACTTAATGAATTCAATTACAAATTACCTTTATACTTCATATTACACCTGAAACCAATCATTGTAACATTCATACTATTGTGCAATGATCACATAGAGAATAATTCTAGTCTAACATGCATTAAGAACGTATCCATGATCAATCACATAAAAGACAAATAAACACAGTAGTTAACGTGGTTCACCCAAATTTGGTCTATATCCATAATGAATGATTTATTTATCATTCTTTATGCATTTGTCTTAGGCTTGCACACTGCGCTTACAAAGATACATCATGTTATCCTTTCTTTCTCCTAGCCTAACCATTATGCGGTGAAAACCTCTTTCTTTCTCTACATCATCTCACAAACATTCAGACATAGACTCTTTCCTCTCACTCTAATCTATCACTCTCTTTCTCCATAGCACAGAACCCACAGTACCACTTGAGAGTAACCTCTGTTCTCCCAACCCATTACATATTTATACATAAATTCTAGGGCTTAAAATCCTACTTTTCTCATCCCAAAAACCCTATTACAATTCATGATAACTCAAGTTGACTTGTTGTTCAGTCTGCTTTTACCTGCTTTTCCATCTACATGTTGCTTTTGCACTCTGATTGTTGTTCTTCCTTCTATCTTTAGCACGTTGGTTTTCCATTCTTTCTTTTCACCTACTTTCTTCTCTTGCTTTTATTCTTTGATTTATTCCTTTGCCTTGTTCCTCTTACTGCGCACTGTACTTCTAAATGCACCTCAATTTCCCACTCTCAAACCTTTCTTTACTTCTTTCTTTCTCTTCTTCTGCACACATATTCCATACTTAGGATTTTTATGAATATTTTTTCCATAATGCCTGTCCAACAGGCCCCCAATACTCACTTGTGGCTTGAACCGATCCACTCATGCCTGTTGCATGCCCCTCCATGCTTGGATGAACTTTTTGGAGGCTTCCTTGGCTGCTACAACTTCCTTGGTTGATTGGGGTTTCTCCCTTTCTTTGTTGAACAAGGTGGCCAGATCCTCTCCTGATTTTGGTAGCCCTGTGATCCACACAATCAAAGTGGTATCAATCGTCACCAACAGGTCAAGCCAAAATGTTCCTCCATGGACGTAGATGAGTAGTAACTTAACACATTCATTTATTTCCAGGCTACGTCCAAAGTGTGGAACTTCTAGTAGGTTCAGTATCCCTGAATTCTCAAGTCCTGTTACCCACATATGCATTTCCAACAATATTTATCCTCTGCCTAGTACACTCTTGGTGCAAAAATACTTTTCCTTGCTAGCTCAAAAAACTTCTGCTCATCTGTGATATCGTGATTGATGAACTTCAGAGCGAAGATATTTCTTATAATATCTCCTTCAACACTTACACCAGGTGGGATTGGTGGTGTTCCTAGTGTGTATTTTCCATCTACAGGGAGTTGAACTTGCAACACATTGTCTTTTATCAGTGGGACATAGTCTTTGTAAAAGTTTGTTTGTGAAGTCGAAGTTCTAGGTGTTTCCTCGACCACTAGTGGTCATTTTGATTGCTTCTGTGTTATTGGTTTCACCTTGCCTTGTGCAGTGGCTAGTTCACCTATCACCCTCAATGCTTATTCTTTCCTCCATGCCAACTGTTCATGTCTCTTCATGCCTTAACTAAATTGTTCATTCTACCAATAGGATTGATGAATAGTTAAATAAATGTGGCTTTATTACCTAATCCACCTTGTGATTTTTTCCTTTTACTTCTATTCTATCATGATTTACGATGAATTTTACCATTTAAGATTATACGATGTCTTTATGACCTATAATTACCACTCTGTAGCTGTCGTTTCCTTGATTTAATGCTTTTAATGGTCTTTTCAGTGCCATACTATGCAACTATTCTTGCTTTCCTATTTGTTTTCTTCATGGTATTTTACTTATGTGTGTTATTTTCTTAAGTGGCATAGTTCCATCATGATAGTGTGACAATCATCCTTTCTTCGCTATTTCTTGTTCCTTTGCACACTATAATTTTTTTGTTTTTCTATATCTACTTTTTGTTTGATTTTCTTCTTTTTTTCTACTTTTTATATGTTTTTATGTGTTTAACCCTCCTACTATAGTATAGTTACTATGATACATGTGGTTTGGAACAACTCAAATTACTACACAAACTGTCAGTCGTCTCTATAGAGCTTCAACCAACTCCCATTCACCATTCCTCCAAGGACCTCTCCATTCATGGTTTCCAACTGTGTAGCACATGCCTCTGTCACATGTTGAATCACATAGGGTCTTAACCAATGCATTCTAAAATTCCTTGGATGTTGCATAAACTTACCATCATAGAGTAATACTACGTATCCCACTTGAAACATGCAACAAACCGATCTTCCTCAAGTTGTACCAACTATGACAATCTCCCCTTTATTGCACTAGAGTATGAAATATTAGTGATCACTGTAATGTGTAGGATAGGTAGAATAAATTCCATTGGCATCACTGCTTCTTTCCCATAGACCAACTTGAAATGTGTCTACCCTGTTAACTTTTTGCTTGTATTCCTATAGGCCCATAAAACTGTAGGAACTCTTAAGTCCCAATCTTCTCTCCCTATGTTGCATATCTTTGTCAAAATAATCTCTGGGATTTTATTGAAAGCTTCCAATGTCCCATTGTACTGAGGATGATACAAGGTACTCTTCTAATGATGAATTTGAAACTCCTTAGTCAATGCCACAATTTTTTTATTCAGGAAGTGTGTTCCTTGATCATTGAGTAATATGTGTGGACATCCAAATCGGGTGACTACATTCTCAAATAGAAATCGTGCAACAATATCCATGGTGCAGTCTAGGATTGGTGCTTCTTCTTCCCATATTGTAAAATACTCTATTGCAGTGATTATGTACCTTTCCCCTGATCTTCTTGATTCTGGGTTGATCAACCCCACAACATTTATGACCCATTTATCAAATGCTTGCAATGTAACCTATTGATTTAAAGGCATTTCATCCCTCCTGGATGGATTTCCCACTCTTTGACATACAACACATGATTGAAAATGCTCTTTGGCATCTTTATGCAGTGTTGGCCACCAAATATCTACGCACAATTTTTTTTGCGTCGTTTCCTTACCTACGTAGTGTCCTCCTGCAATCCCTTCATGTACTTCTACGAGTATCATAGGCCTTTCATGTTCCAACACACATTGTTTCAATATTCCATCTGTACCCAACTTATACAAATTTCCTACAATGAGCTGATAGTCTGCTACTTTAACTACCGGTTGTTTCTTCTACGCAATTGTCATTTTTGATGGGGCCATTCCTGTACTGATAAAATGCATGGTGTCCATGAAGTAATCATCCACCATTTTAACTGCAAATAGTTGTGCATATGGTAATTTGTCATCTAAATTCCCTGCATCTCCCCCTAATAATATGCATGATAAATGATCTGGCCCTACATTTAGCTTCCATGGTTTCACCACAACCTCAAAATCGTATTCCTAAAACAATAGTAGCCATATTCATATTCTCCCCTCCAACACTGGTTTTTTCACTAAGTATTTTAATGCAAAATGGTTTTTGTACATATTAAAGTGAGACCCCAATAAATAATTTCTGAACTTATGCAATGCATATACCATTTCCAATCCTTCCCATTCTATAGTGGTGTAATTCTTCTCTGCTATGGAAAACTTCCTACCTACAAAAGAAATTGGGTGTTCTATGTCTCCCTCCCTTGGTTGAGATAGTACTGCACCCAATGCTATGGACGATGCATATACATGAATATGGAACTGCTTGTTCCAATATGAAAAGATCAAAATCAGTGTGATCACTATTTTTTACTTTAAGGTGTCCAAACCCTCCTAACAGTCATCGTTTCATTGGAACTTTGCTTCCTTTTTCAACAATTTTCCATAGGTGTTTTGATTTGCACATAGCCTTGATAAAATTCATGTAATATCCTCTATGACCCATAGTTTCCCTGAGTTGTGTGACTGATGTAGGTGGTTCTAAATCCAAAATTACTGCAATCTTCTCTATTATTTTATCACTTTAGTAATCCCCTATCAATGTAAAATTAGGAGTCTTTGTCATCCCAATGTTTACCTTCCATGTATTTATTGGCTATGTGTATGAAAAAAACTCAAGCTCTAGTCCTTCTACTATCTGTTTTCCTTATATTTCAGGTACTTGCACATTCCTGGGATATTCTTCATCATGTTATTCCTTGGAAACATTGTAACACTCCAATAACTCGTGAATAGTCATAGAAGCTCGTTGTGCATCACAAACTGCTACCACCTCCATTGACCCTTCTTCTTAGAATATCTTGGTTCGAACATCCTGTAGCACTACATCTATTGACAGAGATTCATGTTAAAATGTAAATATGACCTTGAAGCTCCAAGTCATCTCGTCCCAGTTGGTTGTCTCTCTACACATTTCCAATTCCAAATACTAGTTCTTCAGAATTGTATCTAGTGCGTGTATAAAACTGTGTATCCATTCCTCCTTTGGTGGAAATTTCCATTTGTCCCTGCACTACTCCACATTTTATTCTTGGTCACTCTCCCCTGTATACTTTTGCACAATATTTTCTACCTCAATACTAAACCTTACTTGCATTAGTATTCTACATTGTGACCCATCTTTCATTCCCTTTTTATGTGCAGTCCACCATCTGACTGTAGTCGCTTTTAGGACAACATATAGTGCCAACATCCTTTGTTGTTCGGGTACATGTAACTGAAACTCATTTACAAATAATCTTTCATCTTTCAAACCATCATTCCTGGGAGGATCACATAGCTCTATTCCAATCCAACATAAGGATTGGGTTATGCGTGCACATTGTCTAGTTGATACTTCATGCATCCTCTGTTTCCAATGATCTAGAACTTCTTATAAATTTGATGCACACAGACTGATACTTCTCCAACTCAACGTACCATCTATTTTGGGGTTAACATAATCATCCATATGCGCAATCATGTTATACAAATTGTCAATGTCATTTCCTCTTGTTGGTTCTATGTATCTCTTCCCTTCTATCGAGTCCAATGGTGCAATAAATTTTAAATCCACAAATTGAAATGTCATTTACCTCCTCTTCATATTAATGATCGCCTGATTATCAAAGGCCCATTCAAGTCCCATTAGTGTTGGATATTGTTTTCTATCATACACGATCTCAATAACTTCGAAGTCGTCCACACTACACACCCCATCTATGTTCACATGTACTCCTATCAATCGATCAATCGATACTATATTATGCTAATTCTCAAGCCTTAACTGAACATGAGACTAGACCAGTGTGGGTTTGACCATCATCTCCCAAGTATTCTTTTGTAATACATTTACATCAGATACAAAATCCAAGATAAAATTATCCACATCATATTCCCCAATTTGCGCACTGAATCTGAATTCTCTGTTGGTCCTCTTTCTGTGTAGTACCTGTTTCACCACCGTCTGTGGGATGGGAGTTTCCATTCCTTGCATACAATGATCAATGATTTTATATAGTGCATTCAACATAGTTTCATCTTTCACTAGCTCTACACAACTTCTCAATAATTCTCTTAGAGTGCTTACCTTCCCAGTTGGACTCTCTGGTACAACACGATCTCTGACATGAGGTGTTGATGATGTTGATGCTCCTCAATATTTTCCAAGTAGCTCTTTTATTTCCCTTTGATATGTCTCCTTTTCTTGTTGAGGATCAAAGTTTGGCATAGGTCCTGCTAAATTCCTTACCCATTGTTTAGCCTGCTTCCCTCCATTCATCACATCAACTCATGTTCTAGCTCCATCGCGCATAACACATACTACTATAGGACCTTCATTGTGTTTCTCCACTGATATTTTCTGTACATTTTGATTTGTATTCTAGTTCTAATTCCCTCTTGCCTACCATTTCGTGACTAGTTGAGGAAAATATTCTATCGCATGGTCCAATGATATACAATATTTTCACATTGTGCATGGATTCAGACAGTTGTGGGATAAATGTCCTGATTGATTACAATTGTAATATATTATCCATCCTCTTACTCCTCTGCCAAAATTTTCTCTACCTAGACCCTGACCAAAATTCCCTCTATTCCCTAGATAAATACCCTCTGATCATTGTACTGTGGACCACCTCCTTCTGTTGCAACATTCTCTTCCTAAATCCTATACATATCTGTAGTGTGTCCCCTCTAAAATAAAATGCACAACAATCCTTCCTTCATGTTTGAATGACTTGAAAAAATTGCAAAATAAGTTCCTTGGTGTATTCTGATACTTCTGTAGTAGTGGAAAGTTAGTTGGATGATGTCCCCATTTCTTACATATCTCACAATACCCCCCTCCTGGTAATATATTTTGTGTTCCAATCACCAAATACTACGTGAATGTTGGGTAGTCTTCCTTGTGATGGACTTCAGTCCTACACTTGGTACACTAGAATTGTTCTTGTTTATCCCTCCCTTTTGTAATTTATTCTAGTTGAATCGTCAATGGAACCAACTGGGTATGAACTTGTTCCATCCCTCCATTATCTCCTATAGGGGAGGATTCCAATTTCATTGCAATTTCCAGAGCCTCAGGCTGCGACGCAGCCTTCTATTGAATCAACGACTTGTGAATGTGTGGTAGAAGTCCTTCAATAAACCTACATTGATGATTTTGATCAGGGATTTGGAAATTTATTCTACACATTAGATCCTTAAAAAATTGATCATAGTCCCAGACTGATTCAGTCCACACCTGTTTAATTTCCTTCAGTTCTGTAATATACTGTGACTTAGACTTTGGCTTCTTGAAATCTTTTAACAATTCTTTTCTTATATCTACCAAAGTCTTGGATTGCCTCGTAGGTGTGTTACTATAAATCTTCACATACTATACTAATGCACAACCTCTAAATGTTGTTTCCAACTGTACAATCTTCACAGCCTCATTCTGGACATTTTTTGTAGCCCAAATTGTCTCATAAACAAATAGATTTTTATCTAGGTCCTCTAACCCCACTCCCTACAACACAGGTAGTCAGAGGGTATTGTCTACCCTTGCCATGTTTCTCTATGTAGTACCCCCTCTTGGTGATGTTTGTTGACTCTGAATCTATGAACTACTTCCACTACTCTAATTTATACTAATCTATCCTCCCTTGCGAACTATGAGTGCTCTTGATAAGTATTTAACAGTTATCTTTGATTGTGGTGATGCACATGGGGTCGTGGATTTGATGCAGGATCTGGTCTGAGTAGGAATCAATGAATATTCTATTATAGGGATGGAATGGAAATCCTCTTCCTCTCCTCTTATGTGTGGTATCTCCATGATTTGGACTATTACGCAAGGTCCTCTCCCCTTTGGCTTACAGTGAAGCTCTCCTTTCTCAGCCCCAATATTTTTCCTCTTGTACCTCCTTCCTATACACAATAATCCAAACTCATCTTCTTCCTCTGGTATACCCTCTTTAGTTATCTCCATCTATAGTCCCTCACTTCTTTCTTCATTGCTTCCTTCATTCTCTCCTATCATCAGACTATCCTCTTGTCATCCCTTGGTTCCCCTATGTGTGCACATAACTTTAGCAATTGGATTCCATTGTCATCACACAGTTTTCACACAATAGCATATTTATCCATGTACCCAATGACTTCATGAACCTTCTATGTGGACCTTTGAAAAAGTCTCTTTCTACAACACTATATGACTGGGTACAATCTATTGAAAATTCTATAATATATCCTCCTAATATACTATGTAACTAAAAATCCACTGCACGATAAGTTTCATTACTTGCAAAATTCAACTGTCTTACCAACTCAGGAGTCCAATTCTTCGGTGTTTCAGTTCGATACCTTTTAGTGTTCACTACTAGTCTTTTTAACCATTTAGTCAGAATAATCGAAAATTCGCAAAAGAAAATTTCATGCATCTTTGTGTACACATACTTTTGCATCCATTTCTCATCACTCATCCAAGGGTTTCTATTCTCTTTCCAAGCAAACTCTCGTTCCTCCCCTTCTAACCATTTTGATATCTCTTTCTTAGTCAGCCTCCAAAACATTCCCTTAATCACATATTCGAGGTCCCGACAACATAACCATTTGTTGGTGCTTCTGCATTTTTGTAATACCCTAGGTTTGAGTTATCTTTACTAACAAAACCCTTTAGACATCGACCCTTTCAGAATCACCTGTATGTAGATGAAGTCTCACCCGAGGAATATATTAGGGTTGTAGGAAATGTGTTTTTGCAGTAGTGAGGGAATGGGAGGTGATCATCCTTGTCATTCTAACCTATATGTTTTGCGCGCATTACTCTGTGTTGGTTACTTAATGAGTTTAGTTATAGATCACCTTTATACTTCAGATTACACCCAAAACCAATCCCTGTAACATTCATACTATTGCACAATGATCACACATAGAATAATTCTAGTCTAACATGCATCAAGAATGTATCCATGATCAATCACATAAAATACAAATGAACACAATAGTTAATGTGGTTCATCGAACTTTGGGATACGTCGACAACGACATAATTATTTATTATTGTTTATGTAATTGTCTCGGGATTGTGCAATGTGCTTACAAAGATACATCATGTTATATTTTCCTTCTCCTATACTAATTGTTCTACAGTGCAAGCCTCTCTCTTTCTCTGCATCATCTCCCGAAAATTTAGACATAGACTCTTTCCTCTTAGTCTATTTTATCACTCTCTTTCTCCATAGCATAGAACCCACAATACCGCTCGAGAGGAACCCCTATTATCCCAACCCATTACATATTTATACATAAATTCTAGGGCTTAAAACCCTACTTTTCTCATCCCAAAAAACCTATTACAATTTATGATAACTCAAGTTGACTTGTTGTTTGGGCTACTTTTACCTACTTTTTTGTCTTCATGCTTATTTTGCAATCTGACTGCTATTCTTTCTGCTTTTGCGCTTCCTTCTATATTTAGAACGTTGGGCTGTCATAATTCCTTTTCTCCCAGTTTCTTCTCTTACTTTTATTCTCTTCTTTATTCCTCTGGTTTGTTCCTCTTACTGCGCACTATACTTCTGAATGCGACTCAACTACCCACTCTAGAAACTTTCGTTCCTTCATTATTCCTCTTCTTCCACGCACATCTTCCATACTTAGGATTTTTTAAAATATTGTTTCCATAATGCATATCCAACATGCCCCCAACACTCACTTGTCACTCATCCCTAGCCACTTAGGCCTGTTGCACACCTCTCCATTCTTGAATGAACTCTTGGGAGGATTCCTTGGTTGCTGCAACTTCCTTGGATAATTGGGATTTCTCCCCTTCTCTGTTGAGCAAGGCGATCATATCCTCTCCTACTTTTGGTGTCCCTGTGATCCATGCAATCAATGCCTTATCAATTAACATCGACGGGTCAAGCCAAAATGTTTTTCCATGGACACAAATCAGTAGTAACTTAGCACATGAATTGATTTCTAGGTTACATCCAAAGAGTGGAACCTCTAGTATGTTCAGTATCCCCGACTTATCAAGTCATGTTGCCCACATTTGTTTTTCCAACAATATTTCTCTAGTGCCTGGTATGCTTTTGGCACACAAATACTTTTCCCTTTCTAGATCAGGAAACTTCTTCTCATCCATGATATCATGGTCGACGAACTTCAGAGCGGAAATATTGCCTAGCATATATCCTTCAACACTTAGACTAGGTGCGATTGGTGGTGTGACTAGTGGGTATTTTCCATATATAGGGAGTTGAACTTGCAGTGCATTGTATTTCCTTAGTGGGATATATTTTTTGTGAAAGTTTTCTTATGAAGCTGAAGCTTCGGGTGTTTCCTCGACCACTAGTGGTCATTTCGATTACTTTTGTGTTGCTTGTTTCACCTTTCCCTGTGCAGTGACTAGTTCACCTATCACCCTCAATGATTCTTCTTGCCTCCATGCCAACTGTTCATGTCTCTTCATTCCTTAACTAACTTATCCAATCTACCAATGGGGTTGATGAATGGTTAAATAAATGCAGCTTTATTACCAAATCTGCTTTGTGATTTTTCCTTTGTACTTCCAGTCTATCGTGATATCCAACAAATTTTACCATTTAATATTATACGAAGTCTTTATGACCTGTCATTACCACTTTATATTCATCGTTTCCTTGATTTAACACTTTTAACAGTCTTGTCAATGCCATACTATGCAACGGTTCTTGATTTCATATTTGTTTGCTTCACGGTCTTTTGCTTCAATGTGTTATTTGTTTAAGTGGAGCAGTTCCATCACAATAGTGAGACAATATCATTCCTTTGCTATTTCTTATGCCTTTGCATGCTGTAATCTTTTTCTTTTTATATATCTACGTTTTATTTGATTTTCTTCCTTTTTTCTACTTTTTATATGTTTTTCTGTGTTTTACCCTCCTACTATAGTACAATTACTATGATACATGTGGTTTGGTGTAGCTCATATTACTGTGTAGAATGTTGGTTGTCTCTATAGAGATTCAACCAGCTCCCATTCACCATTCCTCCAAGGACCTCTCCATTCATTGTTTCCAACTGTGCAACACCTGCCTCCATCACATGCTGAATCACACAGGGTCCTAACCAATGCATTCTAAACTTCCCTAGATGTTGCATAAACTTACTATCATAGAGTAATACTAAGTCTCCTAATTGAAACTTTTTTTGTTTAATGTGTTGATCATGCCATGTCTTCTCTCTTTCTTTCTAAACTTGTTAATGGAAACCTGCGACAAACTGATCTTCCTCAAGCTATACCAACTATGAAAATATCTCCTCTATTGCGTCAGAGTTTGAAAGATCAGTGATCACTACAATGCATAGGATAAGTAGAATAAATTCCATTGGCATCACTACTTCTTTCCCATAGACCAACCTAAAAGGTGTCCGCCCTTTCAAATTTTTACTTATAGTCCCGGAGGCCCATAAAACTACAGGAATTGTTAAGTCCCAATCATCTCTTCTTACTTTGCTGATCTTTGTCAAAGCATTCTCCAAGATTTTATTGAAAGCTTCCACTAACCCATTGACCTTAGGATGATACGTGGTACTCTTCTGATGATGAATTTGAAACTCCTCACTCAATGCTGCAATTGTTTTATTCAAGAAGTGTGTTCCTTGATTGTTGATTAATATGTGTGGACATCCAAATTGGGTGACTACATTCTCAAATAGAAATCACATAGCATTCTCCATGGTGCAGTCTA
>ML797245.1:138580-175423 GCA_009831015.1 Picea engelmannii | reverse complement strand
ACCCTCCTACTATAGTATAGTTACTATGATACATGTGGTTTGGAACAACTCAAATTACTACACAAACTGTCAGTCGTCTCTATAGAGCTTCAACCAACTCCCATTCACCATTCCTCCAAGGACCTCTCCATTCATGGTTTCCAACTGTGTAGCACATGCCTCTGTCACATGTTGAATCACATAGGGTCTTAACCAATGCATTCTAAAATTCCTTGGATGTTGCATAAACTTACCATCATAGAGTAATACTACGTATCCCACTTGAAACATGCAACAAACCGATCTTCCTCAAGTTGTACCAACTATGACAATCTCCCCTTTATTGCACTAGAGTATGAAATATTAGTGATCACTGTAATGTGTAGGATAGGTAGAATAAATTCCATTGGCATCACTGCTTCTTTCCCATAGACCAACTTGAAATGTGTCTACCCTGTTAACTTTTTGCTTGTATTCCTATAGGCCCATAAAACTGTAGGAACTCTTAAGTCCCAATCTTCTCTCCCTATGTTGCATATCTTTGTCAAAATAATCTCTGGGATTTTATTGAAAGCTTCCAATGTCCCATTGTACTGAGGATGATACAAGGTACTCTTCTAATGATGAATTTGAAACTCCTTAGTCAATGCCACAATTTTTTTATTCAGGAAGTGTGTTCCTTGATCATTGAGTAATATGTGTGGACATCCAAATCGGGTGACTACATTCTCAAATAGAAATCGTGCAACAATATCCATGGTGCAGTCTAGGATTGGTGCTTCTTCTTCCCATATTGTAAAATACTCTATTGCAGTGATTATGTACCTTTCCCCTGATCTTCTTGATTCTGGGTTGATCAACCCCACAACATTTATGACCCATTTATCAAATGCTTGCAATGTAACCTATTGATTTAAAGGCATTTCATCCCTCCTGGATGGATTTCCCACTCTTTGACATACAACACATGATTGAAAATGCTCTTTGGCATCTTTATGCAGTGTTGGCCACCAAATATCTACGCACAATTTTTTTTGCGTCGTTTCCTTACCTACGTAGTGTCCTCCTGCAATCCCTTCATGTACTTCTACGAGTATCATAGGCCTTTCATGTTCCAACACACATTGTTTCAATATTCCATCTGTACCCAACTTATACAAATTTCCTACAATGAGCTGATAGTCTGCTACTTTAACTACCGGTTGTTTCTTCTACGCAATTGTCATTTTTGATGGGGCCATTCCTGTACTGATAAAATGCATGGTGTCCATGAAGTAATCATCCACCATTTTAACTGCAAATAGTTGTGCATATGGTAATTTGTCATCTAAATTCCCTGCATCTCCCCCTAATAATATGCATGATAAATGATCTGGCCCTACATTTAGCTTCCATGGTTTCACCACAACCTCAAAATCGTATTCCTAAAACAATAGTAGCCATATTCATATTCTCCCCTCCAACACTGGTTTTTTCACTAAGTATTTTAATGCAAAATGGTTTTTGTACATATTAAAGTGAGACCCCAATAAATAATTTCTGAACTTATGCAATGCATATACCATTTCCAATCCTTCCCATTCTATAGTGGTGTAATTCTTCTCTGCTATGGAAAACTTCCTACCTACAAAAGAAATTGGGTGTTCTATGTCTCCCTCCCTTGGTTGAGATAGTACTGCACCCAATGCTATGGACGATGCATATACATGAATATGGAACTGCTTGTTCCAATATGAAAAGATCAAAATCAGTGTGATCACTATTTTTTACTTTAAGGTGTCCAAACCCTCCTAACAGTCATCGTTTCATTGGAACTTTGCTTCCTTTTTCAACAATTTTCCATAGGTGTTTTGATTTGCACATAGCCTTGATAAAATTCATGTAATATCCTCTATGACCCATAGTTTCCCTGAGTTGTGTGACTGATGTAGGTGGTTCTAAATCCAAAATTACTGCAATCTTCTCTATTATTTTATCACTTTAGTAATCCCCTATCAATGTAAAATTAGGAGTCTTTGTCATCCCAATGTTTACCTTCCATGTATTTATTGGCTATGTGTATGAAAAAAACTCAAGCTCTAGTCCTTCTACTATCTGTTTTCCTTATATTTCAGGTACTTGCACATTCCTGGGATATTCTTCATCATGTTATTCCTTGGAAACATTGTAACACTCCAATAACTCGTGAATAGTCATAGAAGCTCGTTGTGCATCACAAACTGCTACCACCTCCATTGACCCTTCTTCTTAGAATATCTTGGTTCGAACATCCTGTAGCACTACATCTATTGACAGAGATTCATGTTAAAATGTAAATATGACCTTGAAGCTCCAAGTCATCTCGTCCCAGTTGGTTGTCTCTCTACACATTTCCAATTCCAAATACTAGTTCTTCAGAATTGTATCTAGTGCGTGTATAAAACTGTGTATCCATTCCTCCTTTGGTGGAAATTTCCATTTGTCCCTGCACTACTCCACATTTTATTCTTGGTCACTCTCCCCTGTATACTTTTGCACAATATTTTCTACCTCAATACTAAACCTTACTTGCATTAGTATTCTACATTGTGACCCATCTTTCATTCCCTTTTTATGTGCAGTCCACCATCTGACTGTAGTCGCTTTTAGGACAACATATAGTGCCAACATCCTTTGTTGTTCGGGTACATGTAACTGAAACTCATTTACAAATAATCTTTCATCTTTCAAACCATCATTCCTGGGAGGATCACATAGCTCTATTCCAATCCAACATAAGGATTGGGTTATGCGTGCACATTGTCTAGTTGATACTTCATGCATCCTCTGTTTCCAATGATCTAGAACTTCTTATAAATTTGATGCACACAGACTGATACTTCTCCAACTCAACGTACCATCTATTTTGGGGTTAACATAATCATCCATATGCGCAATCATGTTATACAAATTGTCAATGTCATTTCCTCTTGTTGGTTCTATGTATCTCTTCCCTTCTATCGAGTCCAATGGTGCAATAAATTTTAAATCCACAAATTGAAATGTCATTTACCTCCTCTTCATATTAATGATCGCCTGATTATCAAAGGCCCATTCAAGTCCCATTAGTGTTGGATATTGTTTTCTATCATACACGATCTCAATAACTTCGAAGTCGTCCACACTACACACCCCATCTATGTTCACATGTACTCCTATCAATCGATCAATCGATACTATATTATGCTAATTCTCAAGCCTTAACTGAACATGAGACTAGACCAGTGTGGGTTTGACCATCATCTCCCAAGTATTCTTTTGTAATACATTTACATCAGATACAAAATCCAAGATAAAATTATCCACATCATATTCCCCAATTTGCGCACTGAATCTGAATTCTCTGTTGGTCCTCTTTCTGTGTAGTACCTGTTTCACCACCGTCTGTGGGATGGGAGTTTCCATTCCTTGCATACAATGATCAATGATTTTATATAGTGCATTCAACATAGTTTCATCTTTCACTAGCTCTACACAACTTCTCAATAATTCTCTTAGAGTGCTTACCTTCCCAGTTGGACTCTCTGGTACAACACGATCTCTGACATGAGGTGTTGATGATGTTGATGCTCCTCAATATTTTCCAAGTAGCTCTTTTATTTCCCTTTGATATGTCTCCTTTTCTTGTTGAGGATCAAAGTTTGGCATAGGTCCTGCTAAATTCCTTACCCATTGTTTAGCCTGCTTCCCTCCATTCATCACATCAACTCATGTTCTAGCTCCATCGCGCATAACACATACTACTATAGGACCTTCATTGTGTTTCTCCACTGATATTTTCTGTACATTTTGATTTGTATTCTAGTTCTAATTCCCTCTTGCCTACCATTTCGTGACTAGTTGAGGAAAATATTCTATCGCATGGTCCAATGATATACAATATTTTCACATTGTGCATGGATTCAGACAGTTGTGGGATAAATGTCCTGATTGATTACAATTGTAATATATTATCCATCCTCTTACTCCTCTGCCAAAATTTTCTCTACCTAGACCCTGACCAAAATTCCCTCTATTCCCTAGATAAATACCCTCTGATCATTGTACTGTGGACCACCTCCTTCTGTTGCAACATTCTCTTCCTAAATCCTATACATATCTGTAGTGTGTCCCCTCTAAAATAAAATGCACAACAATCCTTCCTTCATGTTTGAATGACTTGAAAAAATTGCAAAATAAGTTCCTTGGTGTATTCTGATACTTCTGTAGTAGTGGAAAGTTAGTTGGATGATGTCCCCATTTCTTACATATCTCACAATACCCCCCTCCTGGTAATATATTTTGTGTTCCAATCACCAAATACTACGTGAATGTTGGGTAGTCTTCCTTGTGATGGACTTCAGTCCTACACTTGGTACACTAGAATTGTTCTTGTTTATCCCTCCCTTTTGTAATTTATTCTAGTTGAATCGTCAATGGAACCAACTGGGTATGAACTTGTTCCATCCCTCCATTATCTCCTATAGGGGAGGATTCCAATTTCATTGCAATTTCCAGAGCCTCAGGCTGCGACGCAGCCTTCTATTGAATCAACGACTTGTGAATGTGTGGTAGAAGTCCTTCAATAAACCTACATTGATGATTTTGATCAGGGATTTGGAAATTTATTCTACACATTAGATCCTTAAAAAATTGATCATAGTCCCAGACTGATTCAGTCCACACCTGTTTAATTTCCTTCAGTTCTGTAATATACTGTGACTTAGACTTTGGCTTCTTGAAATCTTTTAACAATTCTTTTCTTATATCTACCAAAGTCTTGGATTGCCTCGTAGGTGTGTTACTATAAATCTTCACATACTATACTAATGCACAACCTCTAAATGTTGTTTCCAACTGTACAATCTTCACAGCCTCATTCTGGACATTTTTTGTAGCCCAAATTGTCTCATAAACAAATAGATTTTTATCTAGGTCCTCTAACCCCACTCCCTACAACACAGGTAGTCAGAGGGTATTGTCTACCCTTGCCATGTTTCTCTATGTAGTACCCCCTCTTGGTGATGTTTGTTGACTCTGAATCTATGAACTACTTCCACTACTCTAATTTATACTAATCTATCCTCCCTTGCGAACTATGAGTGCTCTTGATAAGTATTTAACAGTTATCTTTGATTGTGGTGATGCACATGGGGTCGTGGATTTGATGCAGGATCTGGTCTGAGTAGGAATCAATGAATATTCTATTATAGGGATGGAATGGAAATCCTCTTCCTCTCCTCTTATGTGTGGTATCTCCATGATTTGGACTATTACGCAAGGTCCTCTCCCCTTTGGCTTACAGTGAAGCTCTCCTTTCTCAGCCCCAATATTTTTCCTCTTGTACCTCCTTCCTATACACAATAATCCAAACTCATCTTCTTCCTCTGGTATACCCTCTTTAGTTATCTCCATCTATAGTCCCTCACTTCTTTCTTCATTGCTTCCTTCATTCTCTCCTATCATCAGACTATCCTCTTGTCATCCCTTGGTTCCCCTATGTGTGCACATAACTTTAGCAATTGGATTCCATTGTCATCACACAGTTTTCACACAATAGCATATTTATCCATGTACCCAATGACTTCATGAACCTTCTATGTGGACCTTTGAAAAAGTCTCTTTCTACAACACTATATGACTGGGTACAATCTATTGAAAATTCTATAATATATCCTCCTAATATACTATGTAACTAAAAATCCACTGCACGATAAGTTTCATTACTTGCAAAATTCAACTGTCTTACCAACTCAGGAGTCCAATTCTTCGGTGTTTCAGTTCGATACCTTTTAGTGTTCACTACTAGTCTTTTTAACCATTTAGTCAGAATAATCGAAAATTCGCAAAAGAAAATTTCATGCATCTTTGTGTACACATACTTTTGCATCCATTTCTCATCACTCATCCAAGGGTTTCTATTCTCTTTCCAAGCAAACTCTCGTTCCTCCCCTTCTAACCATTTTGATATCTCTTTCTTAGTCAGCCTCCAAAACATTCCCTTAATCACATATTCGAGGTCCCGACAACATAACCATTTGTTGGTGCTTCTGCATTTTTGTAATACCCTAGGTTTGAGTTATCTTTACTAACAAAACCCTTTAGACATCGACCCTTTCAGAATCACCTGTATGTAGATGAAGTCTCACCCGAGGAATATATTAGGGTTGTAGGAAATGTGTTTTTGCAGTAGTGAGGGAATGGGAGGTGATCATCCTTGTCATTCTAACCTATATGTTTTGCGCGCATTACTCTGTGTTGGTTACTTAATGAGTTTAGTTATAGATCACCTTTATACTTCAGATTACACCCAAAACCAATCCCTGTAACATTCATACTATTGCACAATGATCACACATAGAATAATTCTAGTCTAACATGCATCAAGAATGTATCCATGATCAATCACATAAAATACAAATGAACACAATAGTTAATGTGGTTCATCGAACTTTGGGATACGTCGACAACGACATAATTATTTATTATTGTTTATGTAATTGTCTCGGGATTGTGCAATGTGCTTACAAAGATACATCATGTTATATTTTCCTTCTCCTATACTAATTGTTCTACAGTGCAAGCCTCTCTCTTTCTCTGCATCATCTCCCGAAAATTTAGACATAGACTCTTTCCTCTTAGTCTATTTTATCACTCTCTTTCTCCATAGCATAGAACCCACAATACCGCTCGAGAGGAACCCCTATTATCCCAACCCATTACATATTTATACATAAATTCTAGGGCTTAAAACCCTACTTTTCTCATCCCAAAAAACCTATTACAATTTATGATAACTCAAGTTGACTTGTTGTTTGGGCTACTTTTACCTACTTTTTTGTCTTCATGCTTATTTTGCAATCTGACTGCTATTCTTTCTGCTTTTGCGCTTCCTTCTATATTTAGAACGTTGGGCTGTCATAATTCCTTTTCTCCCAGTTTCTTCTCTTACTTTTATTCTCTTCTTTATTCCTCTGGTTTGTTCCTCTTACTGCGCACTATACTTCTGAATGCGACTCAACTACCCACTCTAGAAACTTTCGTTCCTTCATTATTCCTCTTCTTCCACGCACATCTTCCATACTTAGGATTTTTTAAAATATTGTTTCCATAATGCATATCCAACATGCCCCCAACACTCACTTGTCACTCATCCCTAGCCACTTAGGCCTGTTGCACACCTCTCCATTCTTGAATGAACTCTTGGGAGGATTCCTTGGTTGCTGCAACTTCCTTGGATAATTGGGATTTCTCCCCTTCTCTGTTGAGCAAGGCGATCATATCCTCTCCTACTTTTGGTGTCCCTGTGATCCATGCAATCAATGCCTTATCAATTAACATCGACGGGTCAAGCCAAAATGTTTTTCCATGGACACAAATCAGTAGTAACTTAGCACATGAATTGATTTCTAGGTTACATCCAAAGAGTGGAACCTCTAGTATGTTCAGTATCCCCGACTTATCAAGTCATGTTGCCCACATTTGTTTTTCCAACAATATTTCTCTAGTGCCTGGTATGCTTTTGGCACACAAATACTTTTCCCTTTCTAGATCAGGAAACTTCTTCTCATCCATGATATCATGGTCGACGAACTTCAGAGCGGAAATATTGCCTAGCATATATCCTTCAACACTTAGACTAGGTGCGATTGGTGGTGTGACTAGTGGGTATTTTCCATATATAGGGAGTTGAACTTGCAGTGCATTGTATTTCCTTAGTGGGATATATTTTTTGTGAAAGTTTTCTTATGAAGCTGAAGCTTCGGGTGTTTCCTCGACCACTAGTGGTCATTTCGATTACTTTTGTGTTGCTTGTTTCACCTTTCCCTGTGCAGTGACTAGTTCACCTATCACCCTCAATGATTCTTCTTGCCTCCATGCCAACTGTTCATGTCTCTTCATTCCTTAACTAACTTATCCAATCTACCAATGGGGTTGATGAATGGTTAAATAAATGCAGCTTTATTACCAAATCTGCTTTGTGATTTTTCCTTTGTACTTCCAGTCTATCGTGATATCCAACAAATTTTACCATTTAATATTATACGAAGTCTTTATGACCTGTCATTACCACTTTATATTCATCGTTTCCTTGATTTAACACTTTTAACAGTCTTGTCAATGCCATACTATGCAACGGTTCTTGATTTCATATTTGTTTGCTTCACGGTCTTTTGCTTCAATGTGTTATTTGTTTAAGTGGAGCAGTTCCATCACAATAGTGAGACAATATCATTCCTTTGCTATTTCTTATGCCTTTGCATGCTGTAATCTTTTTCTTTTTATATATCTACGTTTTATTTGATTTTCTTCCTTTTTTCTACTTTTTATATGTTTTTCTGTGTTTTACCCTCCTACTATAGTACAATTACTATGATACATGTGGTTTGGTGTAGCTCATATTACTGTGTAGAATGTTGGTTGTCTCTATAGAGATTCAACCAGCTCCCATTCACCATTCCTCCAAGGACCTCTCCATTCATTGTTTCCAACTGTGCAACACCTGCCTCCATCACATGCTGAATCACACAGGGTCCTAACCAATGCATTCTAAACTTCCCTAGATGTTGCATAAACTTACTATCATAGAGTAATACTAAGTCTCCTAATTGAAACTTTTTTTGTTTAATGTGTTGATCATGCCATGTCTTCTCTCTTTCTTTCTAAACTTGTTAATGGAAACCTGCGACAAACTGATCTTCCTCAAGCTATACCAACTATGAAAATATCTCCTCTATTGCGTCAGAGTTTGAAAGATCAGTGATCACTACAATGCATAGGATAAGTAGAATAAATTCCATTGGCATCACTACTTCTTTCCCATAGACCAACCTAAAAGGTGTCCGCCCTTTCAAATTTTTACTTATAGTCCCGGAGGCCCATAAAACTACAGGAATTGTTAAGTCCCAATCATCTCTTCTTACTTTGCTGATCTTTGTCAAAGCATTCTCCAAGATTTTATTGAAAGCTTCCACTAACCCATTGACCTTAGGATGATACGTGGTACTCTTCTGATGATGAATTTGAAACTCCTCACTCAATGCTGCAATTGTTTTATTCAAGAAGTGTGTTCCTTGATTGTTGATTAATATGTGTGGACATCCAAATTGGGTGACTACATTCTCAAATAGAAATCACATAGCATTCTCCATGGTGCAGTCTAGGACTAGTGTTGCTTCTTCTCATCTTGTCAAATAATCTGTTGCAGTGATTATGTACCTTTCCCTTGATCTTCTTGCTTGTGGGTTGATTGGCCCCACAATTTCTATGGTCCATTTATCAAATGCTTGCAACGTAACCTATGAATTTAAAGGAATGTCATCCCTCCTAGATGGATTTCCCACTCTTTGAAATACATCGCATGATTGACAATGCTCTTTGGCATATTTTTGTAGTGTTTTCCACCAGATCCATGTGCAATTTTTTTTTTTGTGTCGTTTCCTTACCTGCATAGTGTCCTCCTATAATCCCTTCATGTGCTTGTGTGAGTATCATAGTCCTTTCATGTTCCAACACACATCATCTCAATACTGCATCTGCACCCAAGTTATACAAATTTCCTGCAATGAGCTTATAGTCTGCTCCTTTAACTACTAGTTGTTTCTTCTACGCAATTGTCATGTCTGATGGGGCCATTCTTGTACTAATAAATTGCACGATTTCCATGAAGTGATCATCCACCATTTTAACCGCAAATAGTTGTGCATATGTTAATTTGTCATCTAAATTCCATGCATCATCCCTTGATAGTATGCGTGATAAATGATCTATCCCTGCATTCATCTTCTCTGGTTTTACCATAACCTCAAAATTGTATTCCTGAAACAACAGTAGCGATCTTCATATTCTCCCCCCAACATTGGTTTGATCACTAAGTATTTTAATGGAGAATGGTTTGTGTACATCTTAAAGTGAGACCCCAATAAATAATTTATGAACTTCTGTAGCACATATACCATTGTCAATTCTTCTCATTCTGTAGTGGTGTAATTCTTCTCTATTATGGACAACTTCCTACCTACAAAAGAAATTGGGTGATCTATGTCTTCCTCCCTTGGTTGATATAGTATTACACCCAGTGCTATGGATGACACATTTACATGAACATGGAACTCTTTGTTCCAATCTTGAAATATCAAAATCAACGTAGTCACCATGTTTTTATTTAAGGTGTCCAAACCCTTATGACAATCCTCGTTCCATTAGAACTTTGCTTCCTTCTTCAACAAATTTTCCATAGGTGTTGTGATTTGCCTATAGAATTTGATAAAATTCTTGTAATATCCCCTAGGAACCAGAGTTTGCCTTAGTTGTCTGACTGATGTAGGTGGTTCTAATCTAGTATTACTATAATATTCTCTATTGTTGCATCACTCTAGTAATCCCCTATCAACACAATCTTAAGAGTTTATGTCATCCCAACATTTACCTTTCATGTCTTTATTGGCTGTGTGTATGCAATAGGCTCAAGATCCAGTCCTTCTATTTCCCATTCTCCTTCTGTTTTAGGTACTTGCAAATTCCTGGGATATTCTTCATCATGTTCTTCCTTAGCAACATTATAACACTCCAATAACTCATGAATAGTCATAGCAGCTTTGTGCACATCACAGACTAGTACCACCTCCATCAACCCTTATTTTGAGAAGATCTTAGTTCAAATATCTTGTAGCACTACATATATTGATGGAGATTCATGTTCAAATGTAAATGTGACCTTGAAGCTCTGAGTCAACTCATTCTAGTTGGTTGTCTCTCTATGCATTTCCAATTCCAAATATGAGTTCTTCAAAATTGTATCTAGTGTGTGTGTATAAACATGTGTATCCATTCCTCCTTTGGTGTCAAGTTCCATCTATCCCTGCACTACTCCACATGTTCTTTTGGGTCACTCCCCCCTGTATACTTTTGAGCAATATTTTCTACCTCAGTACCAGACCTTACTTGCATTAGTATTCTACACTGTGACCTGTATTTCATTTCATCTTTATGTGCAATCCACCATCTTCTTTGAGTCTCTTTTAGGAAAACATCTAGTGTCAACATCATTTTTTGTTTGGGTACCTGTAACTCAAACGCCTTTACAAATAAGCTTACATCAGTGAATCCATCATACCTGGGTGGATCACATAGCTTTCTTTGAATCCAATGCAAGGATTAGGTTATGTGTGCACATCGTCTAGTTGATACTTCATGCATCCTCTACTGCCAATGGTCCAGAACGTTTTCTGAATTTGATGCACACAAAGTGATACTTATCCAACTCAACGTACCATCTACAGTGGGGTTAACATAATCATCCACCTGCACAATCATGCTATACAAATTATCAATGTTGTTTCTTCTTGTTGGCTCTATGTATCTCTTCCCTTCTATTGGGTCCAATGGTGCAGTAAATTTCAAATCCTTGAATTCAAATGTCATTTCCATCCCCTTCGATCACCAGATTATAAAAGGACCATTCAAGTCCCATTTGTGCTGTATATGGTTGACTATCACCTAGGATCTCAATAACTTCAAAGTCTGCCACACTGCACACCCCATCTATGTTCACATGTACTCCTTTCAATCGACCAATCGATACTATATTATGATGATTCATGAGCCTTAATTGAACACGAGACCTAGCCAGTGTGGGTTTTCCCTATCATCTCCCAAGTATTCTTTGGTAATACATTCACATCAAATCCAAAATCCAAGATAACATTATCCACATCATATTCCCCAATTTGCACACTGAATTTGAATTCTTCGTTGGTACTCTTTTTGTGCAGTACTTGATTCACCACCCTCTGTGTCATGGGATTTTTCATTCCTTGCTTGCAGTGATCAATCATTTCATATAGTGCATTCAACTCAGTTTCATCTTTCACTAGATCTACATAAATTATCAAGAATTATCTTAGAGTTATTACCTTCCCAGTTGCCCTCTCTGGCACATCACGATCTCCGACATGAGGTGCTGATGATGTTGGTTCTCCCCAATATTGTTCAAGTATCTCTTTTCTTTCCCTTTGATATGTCTCCTTTTATTATTGAGTATCAAATCTTGGAATAGGTCCTTCTAGCTTCCTTACCCATTTATCATCCTATTTCCCTCCATTCATCACATCAACTATTGTTCTAGTTTCTCCATGCCTAACAACTTACATTCTAGGTCCTTCATTACTTTTCTCCCCTGATATTTTCTGTACATTCTGATTTGGATTCTGGTTATGATTCCCTCTTACTTGCTATTTCGTTACTACTTGAGGACACTCTTCTATCGCATGGTCCAATACTCTACAGTATGTGCACATTGTGTACTGATTCAGAAAATCATGAGATAAATTCCCCAGTTGATTACAATTGTAACATATTATCGGTCCACTTCCTCCTCTGCCAAAATTTCCTCTACCTCGACCCCTACCAAAATTCCCTCTGTTCCCTGGATTAAAGACCCTCTAATATTTATAATGTGGACCACCTGCTTCTGTCACAACATTCTCCTCCTGAATCCTTTACATATCTGTAGTGAAATATCTCATCAAATCCCAAGAGACACACTGAGCAATCCAAAAATGTAATCAATCTCTATTTTCAATTGTTCTTTGATATCCTCGAGGATGACCAACTTACAGAGAAGTTGTGAAACACCTTGTACCTAATACTGGGAAATGATGGAACCCCAAATCCATCATAACGACCAACCTACTTGAGAAGAGTACCCAGAGAATACAAAGAAGAAAGGTGCGAACATGAAAATAATTTAGGTTAGAAGCCCAACTAGATGATTTTGAAATTAAAGATGTCATGCTAGATTTGGGATCCGATGTAAACATCTTACCCAAAAATACCTGGGAAGCTTTGGGAAAACCTCAGTTAGTGTATTCTCCCATCTAGTTGAGAATGGCGAACTAGTACTGCATTTTCCTTGTAGGAAGGCTAGAAAATGTAGAAATAGATGTTGCGAGAGTTAAAACCACAATTGATTTCGAAGTAATTGAAATCATGGGAGACAAGGACCGCTACCCTGCTTTACTTGAAATTGATTGGGCATACAAAAACTATGCTATCATTGATCTAAAGAAGGACACCATGATGTTTGAAGCAAATGGGATAAAAGTGGTTCAACCCTTAGATCTGTATTTAGGGCCTAGATACACTAAGATGGTGGAAAACAATATAGAATCATATGCTCTTGACCAATTATACACCATAACAGAAGGAATGAGACCAGATTATATAAATCCCACTGTAGATGGATCGGTAAGTTGGAGAAGTATACAATCTACTGATGAGGATTCAAAATTAGCATTTGAAAGTTTGCAACAAGGATCATACGAATGATTCTCAAGATGATGCACAAATGTCAGAGAAACTATATGGATTGGAACTGAGGTCAGGGAACACCTAGCATATGATGGTACCTCAGAGGTAGATAGTTTTCTTACCAACATGGAAGAGAAAATAACGACAAATCAAAGGATCTCAGTTTTTGACTTAGCCTTTCAGGATACCCCTGCTAGATGGTGGGCCACTCACATAGCCTTGATTATGGAGTGGTAATACACAAATAAATCCATCTGATTTTGATTCCAATGTAGGGATCAACTGAAAGAAGAAATGCATATATATTTTGAAGATGCACAACTATTCGATGGATTGTCTGACCCCAAAGTGCATATTGAGCATTGTTTAAAATAGTGGTGAGTTGCGGAAGTATCCTCTTGCCTATGGGTTCAATTATTTCTCCACATGCTATGTCCGATCCCAAAATCCTGGTACGTACATAAAGAGATTAGAAGAAAAACAAGCTGTTGGCAGACCTTAAAAGACCAGTTTTGCATGGACTTATCCTTCACAAGTATGTACCCTGAGCTAAACACAGTCCTTCAAAGAATCCGAGAAATTCTTTTTACCGACATTTGCAAACATAGACCAAGCCCATTAGTATGTTCTTACCATGTTCAATTGCTTCAGTCTAGTCTGAGCCACAAATCTGATAAGATTCCTATAGCTTGTTGTAAAGTTGATAAAGACCCGGAAAAACCCAATGACTTAGGAGAACTCAAAAAATTAACTATTAAAGAAACAAAAGGTAATAAAGAGATTCAGGATACTATACCTAGTCACATTTGTAGCTCCTATAACAATCCACTAAGGTTTTGGAAAGTTAATATAGGGAGTACAAAGCATCCAAAGATAGCTTCAATAGGACATTACTGGGACGAGCAGACTATGAGTGAATTCCACAACTTGTTGCGGGAGTATGAAGACGTGTTCCCAAAAATGCTCTAAAAAATGAAAGGTATAAAAGGAGCCATGGGAGAAATGAAGACCGAGTTAAAACCTGACTCAAAACTTGTGAAGCACATACCATATCACCTTAATCCTAAAACAAAAGAGAAGGTGAAGAAGGAAGTATACAAAATGCTTGCGGAAGGGATTATTTTTCCGATCGAAGAAGAAGAGTGGGTTAGACCCATAGTTATATAGATAAAGAAGGATACAAATGACATTCAGGTCTATGTGGACTACAAATTTTTTAATTATGCATGTGTGCACGATCTATTTCCGACACCTTTTAGTGACAAAATGTTAGATTAGGTTGTGAGAAAAGAATCTTATTCATTTACAGATGGATTCTTAGGATATCACCAAGTCAGAATTGCAGATAAAGACAAGTAGAAGACCACATTCATAAATGAATGGGGGTCATTCACATACAACGTAATTCCCTTTGGATTAAAGAATGCCCCTGTAGTCTTCTCCTGGATTGTGATAGAAACATTTTGAGAGTTCATCCACAAGTTTTTAGAGTTCTACATGGACGATTGAACAGTATACAACCCGCTAAAGGAACATGTAGGGATACTCCAGTTAATGTTTGATAGATATCAGGAATTGTAGTTATCTCTAAACCTAAGAAAGTGCATCTTCCACATACCACATGGAAATCTTCTAGGCCATATTGTATGCTGGGAAGGAGTCTTGGTAGATCCAACTAAATTTGCAGTCATTCTGAACATGCCACCACCTACAAGTTCTAAAATGTTGCGCTCAACATTGGGACATACAGGATATTACCGCAGGTTCATCAAAATATATGAAACTATCACTACACCTCTAGAAAAATTGTTGAAGAAGTCCAAAATATTTCGGTTGACTCCAGAATGTGACAAAGTGTTAGACATCCTCAAAGCAAAACTAAGTATTGCACCTATATTGATATTCCCCAATTGGGAAATTGAATTCCATGTACATGTGGATGCATTAGGCATCACCCTGGGAGCCATCTTAGCACAATCAGTTAGTTGAGAAAGCTAGACAAAAATCTTGGCATGACATGCATATTAAGTCCAAAAGATTTGCATAAGGGGATAAGGTACTACTCTACGAAAGCTAGTATCAGAAGCATCCAGGAAAGTTGCATATGCATTGGTTGGGTCCATTCATATTTGTGGAAATTCGACAATCTGGTGCAGTCAAGCTAGCACAACTAGATGATATCCTTCGACCAGGTTGGGTGAATGACACCTGCTTGAAGTCCTACATTTCTTATGTTTGAACCAAAGGATTGTTTCTCCATTCCAAGTGAGCTTGTAGAGTAGCTATATTTTGGTTTTCTGTAATTTCTTTAATACATGTAATAAATTCAGAGTGTTCATAGTGGTGCCATGACATATGCTTTTTTTTTTCAGTCTAAGTGTTGCTTCTATGCATAAATGCTTACTCAACCGCACAGGGTTGCATGAGTCACCATTCCATTAAATAAGGTCATTAAACATGAAAAATACTCTCATTATGGTAGGGGGGGTGAATCCGAACTATATCACAACTCAACTACCACTCACATCATGTCTATTCATACCCTTTATGGTAACTACAGTAACCCATAAGAATGTTCTGTGAAGCCGTAAACTCACGATATGCGTGGAGACCATTGATATTCCCTCCTAGATTCTCAATCATTAAAATGGTAAGCCCCTCAGGTTGACGACGTCCCTGTTAGTTTGTTCATTAAAGCCAATATCACCTTAGGAATTTTACACTGTTATCAGTCATGTTGGACGCCTAAGCTTGAGATTGCATCGCTGGCCTAATTACGAGTGTCTTTATGAGATATTACAGGGCTCTCCCGTTATCCCATTTATAATATCTCGCGAGAGCAAGGTGTGAGACTCACTTTTTTTTTCCAGTTACCCTATGTTGTTGAGCTATCTGCACCCTGGAACACTCTGAAAAGTCCTTCGCTCCCCACTCCTAACCTCGACCCCCAACTCATCTAGTTTACTAGTGCTCCAGATCCAACATGCCCAAAATAGTAGGAGGCCGAAGTTAGACTCCCAAGGAGGAAATTCTAGACAAACCATATGGTCCTATGGTCAAGGTCATGGGCGATGTCAAGGGAAAGTACAAGCAAGTAGAAATCCTTGCCCTGACCGACCAAGCACTATTTCCTCAATTTAATATTAGTGTATTTTGGGACTTAGTTGTAGACTCAATCGGGGGCATGCAGTTTGTCCCAAAACCATACTTCATCAATTTGTTCAATTCCACTATTATGCACCTCAGGGATCTACTAGTCTTTGGGACCACTAGCGAGGTTGCACGATGCACCAAATTTCTATTTAGTCGAGTGTAGGACATGAGCTTATGGCTCGACAAAATATACACAATTCATGCATAGGACATCCAAGAACTCACTAGATTGTCCCTAGAGGGTGAGGATGTATCTAATGGATTCCAAGGCTCGAGGAAGCATTGGAAAAAGAAGGGAAAAGTCGGATTATACGAGAAATTCCACACCCATAGGGGTGGGCACACAATGAAGATTGAGTCGATTCTTCGAGAGATGGTTCTAACAACATGTTATGTTATTTCAAGTAAGTTCATGCACTCCTACTACAAGGGCGAATGAAATTTAGAGGCTCTCTTAGTAGAGGACTTTTGTGCAAATGGGGAAATTTTTAACTAGTGTAGCTACTTAATAGAGGAACTCCTTATTTCTTGTGAGGAAGCTCAAGATAAAGGAGGAACCTTTACCTATGGCTACCTAGTCATAGAGTTTGCAATGTTGAAGTGGAAACCACCCACAGGAAGACAATTGGCACCTGTAGACAAAGGGTGCCTCACAAAAATGTTCTAACCTTGGCATGCAAGTTCAAATTCAGAGAACATGGAGTTCAACAATGCGACATTCCTGAAGTGGTATAACTAGCTTATAGACTTAAATCAATGGTTACACATACCACATGAGTTATTGAATCTCAACACAAGGAATATATCATTTGGACTAAGTCGCCACTATACCTTTGTCTGGCCAAGGCATGTGAAGCCCGAGGACTTACACACAAGGTTGCTACCATTTTACCTTGAGGAAGAAGCATTTGACAAAGAAGTTATGTCATGGAATGACGTCAAGCATAACCATTGTAGGTCAGGTTTGCACTACCTCTTTCCATCAAATATCTTGAAGAAAAAGGGGTAGGATGAAGAAGTAGGGATGAGTTCGCAACAAAGAAGAAACAAAAGGCTCAAACACCAACAGATTCAGAAGAAGAGGAAGAGAAACCCCTGTAGCAGAAGAAGAGGACATTTCCACTATTTCCACAACTTCTAGAACACGCAGTACTATCAGGTAAAGATTTTAACAAGATCCTAGTTGTTGCGTTCAAAGGAGATATTTCAATAAAGAAACCTTGAAGAAGTGCTTCTTAATCCAAAGTCATAAAGCCACAACCAATATCCATGACTTTACCTCATACCAGGGAAACCACTCATGCTGCCCAAATTGTGATTAATATCATAGATGATCCTAAGCCAGATTCCAATGCATACTCAATATCATTACTGAGCAAGCCCCATATACATTGCAATATACCATTGTTCCCTCACAACACACTTCACCCGAACCAATGCAAATGGATATCCCTAAAACCTATGAGAACTTGGAAGATCCCACTACCTTGATTACTGTATCCTCGAGCTAGCTAGTTGCTCCATTTATACCCATTCCCATCACTCTACCATTGGAAGAGAGAAAGAAACTAGAAGTCCCACCACTCCCCTAGTACCACAAGTTTTGGTTACCCTGTGTTTGCTCCCAACGATCAGTGTTGAGGTTCTGATGATCAGAAGCAAGATTCAAGAAGTTTCTCTACCAATAGAGACAAGAACACAACTAGTTCAAATAGAACAAAAAACAAAATAAGGACAAATCACAACCTCATTGAAATAAAAATTGGAGCCAATATTCCAGAATATGCAAAAATGTGTAGAACTACTACAACTTTGCCTGGAATAGACAGAGGTTCTCCCTTTACTTCCAACGGTTATGAATACCAGACTCGCACAATAATTGCAAGGTCCATATTTGGGGAAGAATAAGTGGAGACACCCTTATATCACTCCATGGCTAGTGGACTACCGCTTCAAGCTAGTTTACCCTTGGATGCCACTATTACACCCCACGACTTTGCTCATTTTCCAACGTCACAACTAGTAGGCCTAATCAGAGCCTCTACTGAGAAATTGGAGCAGAGGATCCAACATGAAGAAAAGGAATTCAACTTCTGGAAGCAAGAAGGAATCCTGGCGCAAACACGAATAACGCAGGAGGAGCATTTGAAAATTCAGGCAGAAAAGAAAGTAGAGAAAGTGAATGATAAACTAACAGAGGCCTGGACAACTTTTCGAAAGACAACACCTCGTGCCAGAATCTAGCACAACATATGATCCAGTAGAATAGATTGAATTGGTTGAGGTAGTCTGGGATGAGTTGGAATAATGAGCAGAAGATATAGAAGCCCAGTTGCGGGAAAGAAAGTTAGAAGCCAAATTACAACCCAGAAAGTTAAAGGAACAATTGGAAAAGGTTGTTCTGGAAGGAAACAATTGAAGAGTAAAACTGCATAAAATACTTCAAAGTGCACTACAATCTTCAAATAGGTCAGTGATTGGATGGGAGTAATATCGTGACACAACCAAGCACTAGAGGACTTGCGATTAAAGATCCAATCCCTCAATGAAGAAGCGACCAATGCCTTGGATCCACTGGAACAACTAGCGAAGTTTGACGAAATTTAGCAAGAAGATAATGATCTAAATGCACTATTTGAAACTCATATAGTGGCCAAGAAATAACTCTGAGAATTTCAACCAGTAGTCCAAACCACTTACCTAGATATGCACCAATTAGACGCTATATCCGACTCAAAATGGAATTCCCTCATTGCATCCAAGCCAAAACAATTTACCACAGGCACCACCCAACAGTTTATCACTGAAGCTTCATTACTTTCCAAGAAGTGGCAGGAAAAGGTTGAGAACTTCCAGGAAGTTAGGAAGAAATCCCTGGAACTGGTACTTGAGTTGGGCCCTTCGTTTGAAGGAGCCAAAGAAGAAATAGTTGAAGATGGAAATGGAAGCAACCTGGAAGCAGAATACAAGGACAAACAACAAGCCAACCTAGAGACCATGAAAGAGCTAAATAATTGACTTGGGACGAGTCAAGGATTATGGTAGGGACCTGTTGGGCCCTTCTTTTTGATGAAAAAAAGTTGCACAAGTTATTTTAGAGCTTCGTTTTGGTAAACATATGTTTCAAAAGCTATTTCAGAGCCGAAAAACTGACCAAAGGAAGGAACAAAAAGTGGAGAAAAGGGAATCTACAATAGGAAACAGTTAGAAAAGAAAACAGTTGGAAGGACAATGCAACACTAGTTTTGAAGAAAGAGGTTGCAACCAAATCAAGAAGAAGAGATAACTCTCGGGTTCTCAGCTATAAATCCTGGATCAGGTTATATATATGGGATCAATATGATTGTAACGAGGCAGGTTTCATGTTTTAAGGTTAGGCAGGTTGGGAAAGGTCGATTCCAAGTCTAAGTCTAGGTCTATTTACTGTTGTTGTTATCTAAGTTTAATGCTGAGATCTGGGTTGGGAACTAGACTGATAATGTAATAGAGTCATGTATTACTGTAGGTTTGGAAAGAGCAAGGGGTTGAGATAACCTTGTCTTGCAATGATGGATAAGCACTTGCTGATTATCTTTGGCATGACCATTTGTATATGTGACTCGAGATGTGTATTCTGAGAAGAGACCTATTATATGATAATAAAGTTGGAGACCCAACTAAAGAAAATATATTGTGTACTTAGCCATCTGATTCTATTGAATGTTATGTTGTGTTATATTTTATGTCTGGTATGATTAAATGATTATATCTTCCATGTGAATGTCGACACAACTCTGTTTCTCTATTCTCAGTTAGGAAATATTTAGGACTACAACAGGTTTGAACTATCTTACACATGAATACTATTAATCTTGATACTTTGGGGATATGTCTCAGTGTTCTCCTTACCCTTCCCTCTCCTACTCATCTCGGTTGCGCTTTGAGTGATACTTCTTCCCTCTCGGGAAGATGAAAACGACAGTGCACTAGAATACATCGATACATTTTGTTGGTAACTTGAAGGGGACCCTGGTCTGATCACTTTGCGCCAATAGGAAAATAGATGTTGCTATGGGTCCTCTGACCCCACTCCCTAGAAATTAGGCAATCCGAGGGTATTGTCTACCTCTGCCATGTTGATCTGTGTAGCACCCCCTATTGGTAATGTTGGTTGACTCTGACTCTGCACACTACTTCCACTGCTGTGATTGTTGTTAGCGCCAGGAGTTGTTCTTAGACTGCTTTAAGAACAATCCTAGTACCCATCATAATATAAATAATTTGAATAAGTTTGGTAAATGAATAAATCTCAACTGGATCAAGAGTGAGATATTTAGAATCTAATATCAGCACCATAATCACTCAGAGGCCATACTCCGATAGAAAAGGATTGAATAACCTCTCATCATCATGTGAGTTTAATGAATAAATAAAAAGAAGAATAGGAAAATGCACAAGTCATATCAACATCAGGTTAATTTGACATATGCACAACAATATTAATCAAGATCCTCCCAATTAACAAGTAATGAATCTTTGATGAGAAATGTTTTACAAAAATGAATACAGTAAATCATTCACTGTGCCATATTTCTCACAAATACCAAAGAAAAATCGTTCATCAATAGCACCTCATCAAAACAAGAAGAAATAAATAAGAATATGCCAGAGAGAAAATAAAACTAATCTTCAATTATCCAAGAATATTTAATCCAATCATACATAGTCTTTGGGATACAACATTTAAAACCACTTTGAAATCTCACAAATTCCAACCTTTTTTTCATAAAAATTACATCATATATAGGTTCTCCATGCTCGCTATTCTAAGAGTGTCGAATTATATGCAGTTACATTGGACTCCTTCCAGTTAGGAATTAGTTACAAGAAGTTACAACAAAAACTATTTCAATTCCTATATTTTAGGATATTGTCTAATGCCATTAATATGTTCTAGAAACCATTAAGATGCTTGATATTGGGATGAGACACTTGTTTTCCATGCTCTCCTGAAGTTTTGGAGGAGTTCCTTTGCGATGTCACTTCAAAATGGAGGTAAACATTGCTGACTCTATAGTTCCGCAACAAATTGCTAGATTTCACTGCAAAATTTCCTGTAGATGATGTTTTTGAATTTTCTCCCAAATGGCGAACTGGTTTGGGATGATTTTTGGTGCACAAATCAATGAAACTATGATTCTTGTCCACACCAAATTTGGAAAAATTGCAGATTGTAGTTTTCAATATATTATGAAAATACGATTTCACAACGTGCTAGAATTTGCTACAAAATCTCTGTGTATGCAAGTTTCACATGAATCTGGATTTCGCTCTGAAATCTATGTAAATGAATATTTTGAGTCTATCACACATTTTTTCACTCTTTTTTAATGCTATCCAGAGATCCTCTCCCTTCTTAATCTTTCACCATGTTTCTGTTTTTTTCAAGGGATTTCCCACAGTCATTCAGGTGTGCAACTATCTTCACTTTCATTTTCGCTTGATACAAGGGTTTACTCGGGAAATTGTACTTGCAACAGTGATTACAAAGTTTCTGTAGTGAGGGAGATTCAATTGTTAATGAGCAAGGCACGGTTTCAAAATTTTCTTTGATGATGGAATATAATAACCACCTTTGAAAGAAAATACATCACACACTTTTGTGTGCTAGATTCATTGTTACCCATATGACAAGAGAACATGACAGTTCTGTAGCGATTTTATAGCTAACAGGACTTCGCTGTGAAAAATTAGGAACTTTCACAACAAATTGGGATTTGATTGGTTATTTTCTAGAACATGTACAAAAGTGGATAATAAGTGTATAAGTGACCCAATACACATAAAAAATTCCTCCTAACACTTAAGACATGAAAAAGTGACATCTCTAACTTGTCCCTTTTGATTAATGATGAAAAAACCATGATGACCATACTAACTTGACCACATAATTAATCCCTCCATATATGACTCAACAAGATGCTTAAATGCAATTAGACATGACCTAAAAGAACCCATTTTCATTATTATGAAATGAACCTAATGACCAAGACCTATCATCTAGTCTCCAAAGACTAGCTATGACCCTAAAAAAACTGGACAAAGCAAAAAAAAAAGAAAAAAAAAAGATGACTTTCAGTACATTTCATGTGCTAACATCGGCTCCACACGGGATGACATGCTCCCTGGGAGATGCCAAGAACTTCTATAGACCTGATGTCTTTATCCATACCATCTCTACAATCTGTATTCCTGCTCATCCAAAATGAAAACCAATCTGCTAGGAAAATTGAAGAACAATTGCTACTCTAGTGTCTCCATTGGGCTATGGAGTCTTATTGCTGATCGACTACAAACTAAGAAACTGAAAACAACAACTCTTGGAATCGAGCTTATTCCCCTACTCTACTCTTTTTAACTCTTCTTGATCAAGTGTAATGAAACTTCCAATGAAGCCATAAAAACATATGACTGATGAAAATTACTTTTTGCAGACATCTCTTTGATAAAACCCACAACAAATGAAACAAATGCAATAGAAAGTCAATGAGAAGTTGATATTTACAACTGCAATTTTCTTGCATGGTGAAATCTCCAACATTAGAAACTTATGAACATAAAGTTTCCATGTATATGGCTATGGGATCATGAATAACAGAACAAAATTTTGGATGAATTAGAAGACTAGGTTGCTCCTTCATAATTTATTGTCTGTTGACAAGACTGTAATCCTCTTGAACTCCTTGAAACATTCCATAAATATCACATGCTTCAAAATAATCATTAACAACAAAAGATTTTTCTAATTACTGATTATCTCCTTAGTAAAAAAATTATTTGCAGATGCTAATACATAAATCTACTCCCTTTTATTTGCATGTTGGCTTAGTTCCAGGAGTGAAATATCTTGACCATAATTTAAGAATATATAATATTTCATATTATCATGAACAAAAAAGGTTCCCCAATCCCCAATATCAACAACCAAACACTTTGAAATGATAGTTTGTTTCTTGACCAATTGATTATTATCTTCTACAAAATGATCTTCATGATAATCTTCATAAACAAAATCAGCCCCTTTCTCATAACTAGGAGAATATTCAACTGTATATGTAAATTCATCTTGTTGGTATGAGTTATGAGCATGTACATTTGCATCCTCAATAGTACAAAATTCAGATTTAATAATTCCAAGATTTGAAAAAGATTTAAGATCTGAAAATGATGCACAAGCATGCTGAAACAATTGCAAGCTTGGATTAGATTCTTGTTGTCCATATCCTTCCTCTAATTCTTCCGCATCCAAAACATCATCCAAGATTTGACTAGAGAGTTGTGTTCAAGACCGAAGGTTTCTCTCAACTTCCTATGCATCAACAAACATCCGTTGCAAGAATGGTGATTTTTTTCTCTGAGGTAAAGGAATAGATCAAGATGTTGTGCCGATGTATACTGTACCATGGTAGCAACTTCCAAGGCGTGGATTTCAGTATTCATAATGCAAATAAAACTGTAAAACCTCCTATTGAATGTAGCAAGAACTTCATCCTTCTATCTCCTCAAAGCACAAAAATCAGTTAAGTATTGATCAAAGGATTTGTTCTCTCCCAAATATCTTGAAAATGCACTATATAACTCAACCCATGAACCAATAGAACCAAACTCCATATTTTTAAACTTCAAAGCAACATACCCAACCAAATATTTGGAAAATAACCTCGAGACAGCATACTCATGCATGATTTCCCAATTATTAATGAAATTTTGAAAATATCTCAAATGCTTCTCAGCTGTGATATGATCTTCCCCAATAAAAAGAGGAAAATATTCTAAAAATTTGGGAGGCTAAGGATGAAGAGTAGATGGCAACTTTAAGGGTTTACAATTTTTCTCTCTAATTCTACATTGAACATTAGTGGGCTAAGCACTAGGTACAATAGGCTGATTGCAAGATATAACATATTTTTCAAGAGATAAATCAATTTTATTATCCGCATGGCTATAGGGTTGATCAATTTTAGGAGATATTTGAGTACATACATCATTCTCACATGGTTTGGACAAAGGAAAATGATCAAAATCAATGATTCAAGAAGAGGATAAATATTCTTATTTCAATGAGGGACATATAATAGTGGGATGATGGTCATCCGAATAGACAAAGCAAAGGATGATTCTTCTGATATGTGAAGGAAAATAAAAGAAAGAGCTGATGAAAAATAAAATAAGTTTTTAAAGAAACTTATGAATTGATACTTGGACTTCCTGTGTCTTCCTTTCATCTTTTTCTATCTGAGCTCATTCTTAAGTGGAGTCTTGTAACTGATTTGAATCACCAACAAGTTCTTCAAGTGTGTGGATTCACCATGGTGAAAAATTATAGTCTATTTTTCCACCAACACTTGTTCACCATCAAGTGTTGGTCATAGTCTTTGTTGTACATCCTAGGAAAGATATATTCATGTCTCCGTTCCCTGACAATGATGCTAGAAATGTTAGAACCATGATTTGTTCTTATATTTCTTTAAGAACAAGCCCAATACACATCAGAATATAAATAATTTGATTAAGTTTGGTAGGTCAATAAATCTCAACTAAATCAAGAGTAAGATATTCAAAATCTAATATCAACACCATAATCACTCAGAGACCATACTCTGGAAGAAAAGGCTTGAACAACCTCTAATCAACATGTGAGTTTAATGAATAAATAGAAATAAGAATAGGCAAATGCACAAGTCATATCAACATCAGGTTAATTTGACATATACACAACAATATTAATCAGGATCCTCCCAATTAACAAATAATGAAGCTTTGATGAGAATTGTTTTACAAAAATGAATACAATAAATCATTCATTGTGCCATATTGGTCACAAATACCAAATAAAAATCATTCATCAATAATACCTCATCAAAAAAAGAAGAAATAAATATGCATATGCCAGTGAGAAAAGAAAATTGATCTTCAATTATCCAAGAATTTTTAATCTAGTGATATAGGTGTGCAACTATCTTAACGTTTCACCATGTTTCTGTTTCACTCCCTTCTTAACGTTTCAACATGTTTATGTTGTTTTCAAGGTATTTCCCACAATCATTCATGTGTGAAACTATATTCACTTTCATTTTCACTTGATACAGGGGTTTACTCGGGAAATTGTACTTTCAACATCGATTATAGATTTTTTGCAGTGAAGCTAGGGTTTCTGCAGTGAGGGAGATTCAAACATTAATGACCAAGGCACGATTTTAAACTTTTCTTTGATGATGGACTATAATAACCACCTCTGAAATAAAATACACCAAATTTTTTTTGCGCTGGGTTCATTTTTATCCATATGACAAGAGAACATGACAAGTATGTAGCGATTTGACAACTGACAGAACTTCGTTGCGAAAAGTTAGGAACTTTTGCATTGAATTGGGATTTGATTTCTTATTTTCTAGAACAGGTACAAAAGTGGATAATAAGTGTATAAATGACCCATTACACATAAAAATATTCCTCATAACACCTAAGACATGAAGAAGTGACCTCTCAACTTGTCCCTTTTGATTAATGATGACAAAACCATGATGCCCATACTAACTTAACCACATAATTAATCCCTCCATCTATGAATCAAAAAGATTCTTAAATGCAATTAGAAAGGACCTAAAATAACCCATTTTCATTATTATGAAATGACCCTAATGACCAAGACCTATTATCTAGTCTCCAAAGACTAGCTATGACCCTAACAAAACTGGACAAAGCTAAAAAAAAAAAAAACAGAGATGACCTTCAATACATTTCATGTGCTAACAATTGCTACTACTTTATCCTCCCTTGCTAACTATGAGTGATATTGATAAGTCTTCAATTGTTATCTCTGATTGTGGTGGGGAATAAAGGATCGCCCTGGGATCCATCTTAGCGCAACCAAGGGATGATGAATTTGAAACTCCTCAGTCAATCTTGCAATTGTTTTATTCAGGAAGTGTGTTCCTTGATCGCAGATTAATATGTGCATACATCCAAATAGAGTGACTACATTATCAAATAGAAATAATGCAACAGTCTCTGTGGTGTAGTCTAGGACTAATGCTGCTTCTGCCCATATTGTCAAATACTTCATTGCGGTAATTATGTACCATTCCCTTGATCTTATTTCTTGTGGGTTGATTGGCCCCACATGTCTATGGTCCATTTATCAAATGCTTGCAATGTAACCTGTGGATTTAAAGGAATTTTATCCCTCCTAGGTGGCTTTCCCACTCTTTGACATACATCACATGATTGACAATGCTCTTTGGCATATTTATGCAGTGTTTTCCACTAGAGCCCCACGCACACAATTTTCTATTTCATTTCCTTACATGCGTAGTGTCTTCCTGCAATCACTTCATGCGCTTGTGTGAGTATCATAGGCCTTTCATGTTCCAACACACATCGTATCAACATTTCATATGCACCCAACTTATTCAAATTTCCTGCAATGAGCTGATAGTCTTCTTATTTAACTACCAGTTGTTTTTTCTACGCAATTGTCATGTTTGATGGGGCCATTCCTATACTGAGAAACTACACGATGTCCACGAAGTAATCATCCACCATTTTAACTGCAAATAGTTGTGCATCTGGTAAGTTGTCATCTAAATTCCTTTCAACTTCCCTTGATAGTATGCATGATAAATGATCTAGCCCTGCATTTGGCTTCCTTGGTTTTACCATAACCTCAAAATCATATTCCCAAACAACAATAGCCATATTCGTATTCTCCCCCCAACAATGGCTTGATCACTAAGTATTTTAATGTAGAATGGTATGTGTACATCTTAAAGTGAGACCCCAATAAATAATTTCTGAACTTCTACAATGCATATACCATTTCCAATTCTTCTTGTTCTGTAGTGGTGTTATTCTTCTCTGCTATGGACAATTTCCTACCTACAAAATAAATTGGGTGATCTATGTCTCCCTCCCCTGGTTGATATAGTACTACGCCCAATGCTATGGATGATGCATTTACATGAGCATGAAACTCTTTGTTCCAATATTGAAAGATCAAAATCAGCGTAGTCACTAGGTTTTTCTTTAAGGTGTCCAAACCCTTATGACAGTCCTCGTTCCATTGGAACTTTGCTTCCTTATTCAAAAACTTTTCGATAGGTTCTGTGATATGCACATAACCTTTGATAAAATTCCTATAATATCCTCTATGACACATAGTTTCCCTTAGTTTTCTAACTGATGTAGGTGGTTCTAAATCTAGTATTATTGCAATATTCTCTATTGTTTCATCACTCCAGTAATCCCCTATCAACGCAATCTTAGGAGTCTCTGTCGTCCCAACGTTTACCTTTCATGTCTTTATTGGATGTGTGTATGCAACAAACTCAAGATCCGGTCCTTTTATTGCCCATTCTCCTTCTGTTTCAAGTACTTTCACATTCTTGGGATTTTCTTCATCATGTTCTTCCTTAGAAACATTGTAACACTCCAATAACTTGTGAACAGTCATAGCAGCTCCATGTGCATCATAGACTGGTACCACCTCCATCGACCCTTCTTTTGAGAAGACATTAATTCGAATATCCTGTAACACTACATGTATTGATGGAGATTGATGTTCAAATGTAAATGTGACCTTGAAGCTTTGAGTCAGCTCATTCTAGTTTCTTATCTCTCTATGCACTTCCTATTCCAAATACCAGTTCTTCAAAATTGTATCCAGTGTGTGTATAAACCTGTGTATCCATTCCTCCTTTGGTGTCAAGTTCCATATGTCCCTACACTAAACCAAATGTTTTTCTAGGTCACCATCCCCTATATATTTTTTCGCAATATTTTCTACCTCGGTACCAAACCTTGCATTAGTCTTCTACACTATGACCCATCTTTCATTCCCTCTTTATGTGAAATCCACCATTTCCCTGGAGTCTCTTTTAGGACAACATCTAGTGCCAAAATCCTTTTCTGTTTGGGTACCTGTAACTCAAACACCTTTACAAATAAGCTTACGTTAGTGAATCCATCATACATGGTTGGATCACATAGCTCCGTTCCAATCCAACGCAAGGATCGGGTTATGTGTGCACATTGTCTAGTTGATACTTCATGTATCCTCTATTGCCAATGGTCCAGAATGTTTTCTGAATTTGATGCACACAAACTAATACGTCTCCAACTCAGCGTACCATATGCAGTGGGGTTAACATAATCATCCATCCACACAATCGTGTTATACAAATTGTCAATGTCGTTTCCTCTTGTTGTCTCTATGTATCTCTTCCCTTTTGTTGGGTCCAATGGTGCAGTGAATTTCAAATCCCTGAATTCAAATGTCATTTCCCTCCTCTTCATATTAATGATCGCTTGATTATCAAAGGCCCATTCAAGTCCCATTTGTGTTGGATATGGTTGAATATCACTCAGGATATTAATAACTTCAAAGTATGCCACATTGCACACCCCATCTATGTTCACAGGTACTCCTTTCAATTGACCAATTGGTACTATCTTATGATGATTCATGATCCTTAATTGAACATGAGACCATACCAATGTGGGTTTTCCCATCATCTCCCAAGCCTTATTTGGTAATACATTCACATCAGATCCAAAATCTAAGATAGCATTATCCACATCATATTCCCCAATTTGTGCACTAAATCTAAATTCTTCGTTGGTCCTCTTTCTGTGCAATACCTGATTCACCACCCTTTGTTTCATGGGATTTTCCTTTCCTTGCTTGAAGTGATCAATCATTTCATATAGTGCATTCAATGCAGTTTCATATTTCACTATTTCTACATAAATTCCCAATAATTCTCTTAGAGTGCTTACCTTCCTAGTTGGCCTCTCTGGCACATCGCGATCTATGACATGAGGCAATGATGATGTTGATGATCCCCAATCTTGTTCAAGTAGCTCTTTTCTTTCCCTTTGACATGTATCCTTTTATTTTTGGGGATAAAAGGTTGGAATAGGTCCTGCTGACATCCTCACCCATTTCTCATCCTACTTCCCTCCATTCATCACATAAACTATTGTTCTAGCTCCTCCACACGTAACAACTACTATTCTAGGTCCTTCATTGGTTTTCTCCACTGATAGTTTTTGTACATTATGATTTGGATTATGGTTCTGATTCCCTCTTTCCTACCATTTTGTTACTATTTGAGCACACTCTTCTACCACATGGTCCAATACTCTACAATGTGTACACATTTTGTACTGATTTAGAAAGTCGCAAGATAAATGTCCCAGTTGATTACAATTGTAACATATTATCGGTCCACTTCCTCCTCTACCAAAATTTCCTTTACCTCGACCCCTACCAAAATTCCCTCTTTTCCCTGGATTAAAGGCCCTTTGATTCTTATAATGTGGACCACCTCCTTCTATTACAAAATTCTCCTCCTGAATCCTGTACACACCTGTAGTGCACTCTCTCATCAAATCAAATGCGTGACAATCCTTCTCTTCATGTCCGACTGAATTGCAAAGCTTGAAAAATAAGTTCCTTGGTGTACTTTGATACTTTTGTAGTAGTTGACACTCAGTTGGATGATGTCCCCATTTCTTACATATCTCACAATACCCCTTATTGGTAATGGATTTGGTGCTCTATTTTCCAAATACTACGCGAATGCTAGGCATTCGTCCTTGTGATGGAATTCAGTCCTACACTTGATACACCAAACTTCTTCTCGTTTCTCCTTCCACTTTTTAAGTTTTTCCAGTTGAATCGTCAATGCAGCCAACTTCGTCTAAACTTGTGCCATCCCTCCAATGTCTCCTACAAGGGATGATTCCAATTTCATTGCAATTTCCAGAGCCTTGGGATGTGACACAACCTTCTGTTGAATCAATGGACTGCAAATGTGTGCTAGAAGTCCTGCAATAAACCAATATTGATGTTTTTGATCAAGGATCTGGAAAGTTAGTCTACCCATCACATCCTTAAAATGTTTCTCATAATCCTAGACTGATTCAGTTTGCACCTATTTAATTTGCTTCAGTTTTGTAATATACTGTGACTCAGACTTTAGCTTCTTGAACTCTTTTAACACTGCTTGTCTTGTTGTTGTTACATGGCCTCTAAATGTTGTTACCAACTGCTCAATCTTCACGGCCTCATCCTGGACATTCTTTGCAGCCCAAATTGTCTCGCAGACAATGTTGGGCCCTTCATTTTGATGAACAAAAGTTGCACAAGTTATTTTGGAGCTTTGTTTTGGTGAAAAAAAGTTGTGAAAATTGTTTGAAAGCTAGACAATTGACCAAAGGAACATAAAGAGGAAAAAAGAGAATGTGCAACATGAAACAATTATAACAAAAAACAGTTGGAAGTACAATGCAACACCAACTTTGAAGAAAGAGGTTTCAACCAGGGGGGAGTTCATGGTTAAGGTTGAGTCCAAGTTTGAGTCTAGTTCTCTTTACTGTTGTTGTTAGCTAAGTTGAATCCTAAGATCTGGGTTGGGAACTAGACTGATAATGCAATAGAGTCATGTATTAATGTAGGGTTGGAAAGATAAAGGCGTTGATATAACCTTGTCTCACACTGATGGAAAAGAAATTTTTTATTATCTTTGACATGACCATTTGTATATGTGACTCAAGATGATCATGTATTCTGAGAAGAGACCCATTATACGATAATACAGTTGGAGACCCAATTAAAAGAAAATATCTTATGTACTTATCCTTCTTATTCTATTGAATGTTATGTTGTGTTATATTTTATCTCTGGTATGATTAAATTATTATAGCTTCCATGTGAATGCTGATGCAACTCTGTTTCTCTATTCTCAATTAGGAAATGTTCAGGACTGAAACATGTTTAAAATATCTTGCACATGAATAATATGAATCTTGATACTTCGGGGATCTGTCTGAGTGTTATCCTTAACCTTCCCTCTCCTACTCATCTTGGTTGTGCTTCGAGTGATACTTCTTCCCTCCCAAGAAGATGAAAATGCTAGCGCATTAGACTAAATCGGTACCTTTTGTTGGTAACTTGAAGAGGACCTTGGTCTGAACACTTTGCACCAACAAAATGGTTCCGTTGCTGGGACCTATTCTTTAAATGGGAACCTGTAAGGATAATTATTCCATGTATATATAGATTTCACTCTTAGAAATGGTGGGAATGAAATAGAAATGTCTTTATATGGAAGTAAGTAGAGTTGCGAGGTAAAAGCGTGAACACTACAAGATATTATGTCTTTTATTCAGAAAGATCAAGTGACTAGTCTGAGATATTCTGGGTAAAATTCTCGAAATAGACGTTCCATTGGGTAGATCGGCTACATGAAGATCTAGAATTCAAAGAACGAGTCAAGAAGACCTATACTTGGGACACAAAGAAGATAGAAACACTTCATCAATTGGATCACCAGATTACGTGAGCAGTTGATTTCTGGGTTAACACGAATCTGGAAGGGTGTACCTGGAAGGGTTAAAAATGCGAAGAAAAAGGTCACTTGGCCAGAGACTACCCTCACCCAATATGGCCATGGTTCTCTCACTGCAGAACTAATGGGCATGAAATTGAAGACCGCCCATAACTAATCGTGAAATGGGAAGATTAGGTTTGTCAATGAGGAGATATCTTCATAGGCTAAAAAATGAGAAAGTAAATAGAGGTAAAACTACCTAAGATCAACATCATGACTCGTGGAGGAGAAAAAAATGGGGAAGATGCAGACAATTAGCCCAAGATTCAGAAAGCAGCTCCCAAGGATGACAAGTATGACCCTTTGAAACAAAAACTGTTCTTCAAAGATGCAATATAAATATTTAAGAGTATCTCTACTCCATAAATAGTGGATAATTCCCCTAAATTCATATTTCAACTTAAACTTGCACAAGCCCCTACCTCACCACCTACACCTATAAACCTTTTAATTCCAAAGAGACACACTGAGCAGTCCCGAAACATAATAAATATTTGGTTTCAATTGTTCTTTGATATCCTCGAGGATGACAACTTATGGATAATTTGTGCAACACCTTGTACCTAATATTGGGAAATGAGGGAACCCTATAAGCCATCATAATGACCAACCTCCCTGAGAAGAGTACCCAGAGAGTAAAAAGAAGAAAGGTGAGAATAGGAAAATAATTTAGGTTAGAAGCCGAGCTAGATGATTTTGAAATTAAAGATGTCATGCTAGATTTGGGATCTGATGTAAACATATTACCCAAAAAGAGTTGGGAAGATTTGCGAAAACCTCAGTTAGTGTATTCCCCCATCCAGTTGAGAATGGAGAACCAATACTGCATTTTCACAGTAGGAAGGATGAAAAATATAAAAATAGATGTTGTGGGAGTTAAAACCACAGTCGATTTCGAAGTAATTGAAATCATGGGATACAAGGATCCCTACCCTTATATACTCAGAATTTATTGGGAATACGACAACTATGCTATCATTGATCTAAATAAGAACACCATGAAGTTTGAAGTGAATGGGATGAAATTGGTTCAACCCTTAGATCCATATTTAGGGCCTAGATACATTAAGACAGTGGAAAACAATATGGAATCAGATGATCTTGACCAATTATACACCATAATATAAGGAACGAGACCGGATTATATAAATCCCACTGCAGATGGATCAGTAAGTTGGAGAAGCATACAGTTTGTCGACGAGGATTCAGAATTAAACTTTGACAGTTGGTAGCAAGGCTCATATGAACGATTCTTAAGATGATGCACAACTGTCAAAGAAACTAGATGGATTGGAACTAAGGTCAGGGAACACCTAACATATGATGGTACCTCAGAGGTAGAAAATTTTCTTACCAACATGGAAAAGAAAATATTGGCAGATCAAAGGATCTCAATTCTTGAATTAGCCTTGCAGGATACCCCTGCTAGATGGTGGGCCACTCACAGATCCTTGATTATGGAGTGGGAATACATGAAGCAAGCCATCCAATGTCGATTACAAAGTAGGGATAAACTGAAATAATAGATGCATATATATTTTCACGATGCACAACTGTTAGATGGACAGTCTGACCCCCAAGTGAATATTGAGCACTTTTTAAAACAATGGCAAGTTGCAGAAGTACCCTCTTGCCTATGGGTTCAGGTATTTCTCCACTCATTAGGTCTGATCCAAAAATCCTGGTACATACATGAAGAGACCAAAAGAAAAACACGTTGTTGGCAAACCTTAAAAGATCAGTTTTGCAAGGACTTCTCCTTCACAAATAAGTACCCTGAGCTTAACATAGTCCTTCAAAGAATCCGAGAAATGATTTTTAATGAAATTTGCAATTAGAGAACAAGACCAATAGTATGTGCTGACCATGTTCAATTGCTTCAGTTTAGTCTGAGCCTCAAATATGATAAGCGACCTATAGATTGTTGTAAAGTTGATAAAGACCTGGAAAAACCCAATGACTTAGGAGAACTAAGAAAATTCACTATTATAGAAATAGAAGGAAGTAGAGAGATTCATGATACTATACCTAGTCACACATGTAGCTCCTATAACCATCCACTAAAGTTGTGGAAGGTTAATATAGGGAGTACAAAGCATACTAATATAGCTTCCATATGAGATTACTGGGATGAGTAGACTATGAATGAAGTCCACAACGTGTTGCAGGAGTATGGAGACTTGTTACCAAAAACGTTCTTAGAACTAAAAGGTATAAAAGGAGCCATGGGAGAAATGAAGATCGAATTAAGAAATGACTCAAAACATATGAAGCATAGACCATACCACCTTAATCATAAAATAAAAGAGAAGGTCAAGAAGGAAGTAGACAAAATGCTTGCGGAAGGGCTTATTTTTTCGATTGAAGAAGCATAGTGGGTTAGCCCCATAGTTATATAGAGAAAGAAGGATACATAAGACATTTGGGTCTGTGTGGACTACAAAAGTATGAATTTTTCATGTGTACATGATCTGTTTCCGACACCTTTCAGTAACAAAGTGTTAGATCAAGTTGCAGGAAAAGAATCTTATTCGCTTACAAACGAATTCTTAGGATATCACCAAGTCATAATTGCAGAGGAAGACAAGAAGAAGACCACATTCATGGCTGAATGGGGGTCATTCACATACAACGTAATTTCCTTTGGCTTAAAGAATGCCCCTGCAGTCTTCTCTTGGATCGTGATAGAAAGATTTTGAGAGTTCATCCACAGGTTTGTAGAGGTATACATGTATGATTGGACATTATGTAACCTGCTAAAGGAACATGTAGGGCTACTCCAATTAATGTTTGATAGATTTTGGGAATTGTAGATATCTTTGAACCTAAGGAAGTGCATCTTCTGCGTACCACATGGCAATCTGCTATGCCATATTGTATGCCGGGAAGGAGTCTTGGTAGACCCAACTAAAGTTGCGGTCATTCTGAACATGCCACCACCTACAAGTGCTAAAATGTTGTGCTCGACACTGAGACATATAGGATATTACCTCAGGTTCATCAAAATATATGCAACTATCACTGCACCTCTAGAAACATTGCTGAAGAAGTCCAAAATATTTTGGTGGACACCAGAGTGTGACATAATGTTCAACATCCTCAAAGAGAAACTAAGTACTTCACCTATCTTGATATTTCGCAATTGGGAAATTGAATTCCATGTACATGTGGATGCATCAGGCATCACCCTGGGAGCCATCTTAGCGCAACCAGGGGAAGGAAATATGGACCACCCTATTTGTTTTTCCAACATAAAGCTTTCATAAGTCGAATGCATTTACACAACAACCAAAAGGGAAGGTCTAGCTATGATTTATTCATTACAAAAGTTTAGAAACTATTTGTTAGGCTCTCATTTCAAGTTTTTTATTGACCAATCTATGTTGAAGTACCTAGTCAATAAACGAGTCCTTGAAGGAAGGATTTGCAGGTGGCTACTACTCTTTCAGGAGTTTTCTTTCAAAGTAATTGTCAAATCCGGAAGATGCAATGTAGGTCCAGATCACCTTTCGAGTTTGGAATCAGGGAAAAGTGGTGATGCAGTGGATGATCAACTCCCAGATGTGGACCTATTTTGAATTGAGGCCATCCTAGAGTATCTTGAAGACATTGTTGTCTTCCTCAGTACAAGGACCTGCCTAGAAACTTACTTCGCAACCTAAAATCGACATATGGTGGTTCAAGCAATAGACTACCAACTAATTGTGGCACAACTTTACAAGTTGGGACTAGACAACATCCTCAAGAGAGATGTGTCTTGAGCCATGAAAGGCAAGATATCCTATGGGAATTCCATAGTGGAGTTGTGGGAGGACATGTTGGAGATATAGCTACCACACATAAGGTACTTCAAGCTGACTTGTGGTGGGATACATTTTTCAAAGATGCTAAAGATTACGCTAGATGTTGTGACACCTACCAAAGAGTAGGGAAGACATCACGCAGAGATGAATTACCCCTTCAATCAGTTAAAGCACTTCGGGCATTTGAGAAGTGGTATGTTGAATTTATTAGACCAATCAACCCATCAACTAAGAATTCAAAGGCCAGATACATCATTACCACAACAGATTACCTCACAATATGGGCCGAAGCAAAGGCATTTCAAAATTGTTCGACATATACAACTTCTAGATTCATTTTTGAAAATGTCATTACTCAGTTTGGATTCCCTAGAAGCCTAACCAATGATCAAGGTATTCACTTTATTAGTAGCACAATCACAAAGTTGACACCATAATTCCTTATACAACACCATAAGAGAAATCCCTATCATCAACAAGCTAATGGTACAGTGGAGGCATTCAATAAATTTTTGGAAATAGGACTGAAAAAAGTATGTTGCACAAACAGGGAAGATTAGGATGATAGAGTTCCAACAGTCTTGTGGGCTTACAAGACTAACACAAAGAAGCTACACAGGTATACCCCATTTCAATTGGTTTATGGGAAGGAAGCTATTGTACCTACAAATTTGATCACCCCAAGTCTCTATATAACACAAGCTACACAAATGAAAGATGATGAATTAGTTGCGCAAAGGATTGCAGACTTGCTGAAACTTGAGGAAGCGAGATTTTTAGCAGATTTTCATCAGTCAGTTGAGAAAGATAGACATAAATTTTGGCATGATAGGCATATTGAGTCCAAAATATTTTTACAAGGGGATAAGGTACTACTCTACGAAAGTCAGTATCAGAAGCATACAGGTAAGTTGCACATGCATTGGTTAGTTCCATTCATAGCTACGAAAATCTGACACTCTAGTGCAGTCAAGATAGCAAAACTAGACGGTATCCTTAAACCAGGTTGGGTGAATGACGCCCACTTGAAGCCCTACATTTTTCATGTTTGAACCAAAGGATTGTTTCTCCATTACAATGGAGCTTGTACAGTAGTTAGATTTTGGTTTTATGTAATTTTGTTAATACATGTAATAACGTCAGAGTGTGCGTAGTGGTGCCAAGAC
>ML797245.1:121449-138530 GCA_009831015.1 Picea engelmannii | reverse complement strand
AGAAATGATTACTCATCCGCACAGGGTCGGATGAGTCACCATTACATTAAATGAGGTAATTAAACATGACAAAGACCTACATTGTGGTTCAGGAGGGGGGGGGGTGAATTTGAACTGTATCACAACCCAAGTACCATTCACATAATGTCCATTCATATCCTTTATGGTAACAATAGTAACCCATCATAATGTTCTGTCAAGCCATAAATGTGCAATATGCATGGAGGCCATCGATATCCCTGTCGGGATTCTCAACCGTTAAAATGGTAATCCCCTCAGGTCGACCACGTCCATGTCAGTATATTCATTAAATCCAATATCACCTCAGGGATTTTACCCCATTATCAGTCCCTTTGGATGCCTGAGCCTGAGATCGCGTCGCTGGCCTAATTACGAGTGTCTTTATGAGCAAAAATAGGGCTCTCCAATTATCCCATTTATAATATCTCGTGAACCCAAGGCACGAGACTCACTGTCTATTTCAGTTACTCTCTGTTCTTGAGCTATCTACACCCTGAAACACTTGAAAAGTCCTCCTCTCCCCAATTGTAACCTTTACCCCCAACTCATCTATTTTACCAACACTCCAGAGCCAAGATGACGAGAATAGAAGGAGGTCAAAGTTCGATTCCCAAGGAGGCAATTCCATACAGAATATATGATCCTAGGCTTGAGGTCATGGACGATGTCAAGGGAAAGGCCGAGAAAGAAAAACTCATAGACCTTGACCTGATTGGCCAAGTACTATTTCCTTAAATGAATATTAGTGTATTTTGGGACTTGGATGCAGACTCAATGGGGGGCATGCAATTTGTACCAAAACTGGAATTCATCAATTTGCTCAATTCTATTATTATGCACCTCAGGGATCTACTGATCTTTGGGATAGCTGGCGAGGTTGCATGGTCCACCAAATTTCTGATCAGTCGAGTGCATGACATGAGCTTATGGATCAATATATGATACCCAATTCATGCAAAGGACATCCAACAACTAACCGGATTGTCCCTAGAGGGTGAGGATGTGTCTAAGGGATTCCAAGGCCCAAGAAAGCATGGGAAAAAGAAGGGAGAAGTTAACTTATAATGTAAATTCCACACCCAAAGGGGTGGGAAGACAATGAAGATTGAGCTGATTATTCCAAAGATGGTCCTGAAAGCATGTTTTTTTATTTCAAGTAAGGTCATGCACTCCTACTATAAGGGTGAATGGACTTTAGACACTCTATCAGCAACAAAATTTTGTGCAAATGGAGAAGTGCTTAACTGGTGTAGCTACTTATTAGAGGAACTCCTCATTGCTTGTGAGGAAGCTTAGGACAAAGGAGGAACCTTTACCTATGGCTACCTACTCATAGATTTTGCAATGTGGAAGTGGTGGCCACCCACAAGAAGACAATTGACACCTGTATAAAAGGGGTTCCTCGCAAAAATGTTCAAACCTTGGCATGCAAGGTCAGATTCAAAGAACATGGAGTTTAACAACACAAAATTCTTGAAGTGATATAAATAGATTATAGACACAACTCAGTGGTTGCGCATACCACAGGAGTTATTGAATCTCAACACAAGGAGTATAAAATTTGGACTAAATCACCACTATACCTTTGTCTAGCCGAGGCATGCAAATCTCGAGGACTTCCACACAAGGTCGCTACCATTTTAACTTAAGGAAGAAGCATTTGAAAAATAAGTTATGTCATGGAGCGATTTCAAGTGCAACCCTCGCAAGTCAGGTATGCACTACGTCTTTCTAGCAAATCTATTGAAGAAAAAGGGGCATGATGAAGAAGCATGTCTGAGTTCTGGTGCAACAGAGAAGAAACAAAATGAACAAATGCCAACAGATTCAAAAGTAGAGGAAGAGAAACCCATGCAGTTGAAGAAGAGGATGTTTCCATTATTTCCACAACTTCCATAACAGGTATTACTATCAGGTAAGGATGTTAATGAGATCCTAGTTGATACATTCATAAGATATATTTCAATAAAGAAACCTTGAACAAGTGTTTCCTCAGCCAAAGTCATAAACCCACAACTACTATCCACAACTTTATCTCGTATCAGGGAAACCACTCGTGCTGCCCAGACTATGATTAATATAATAGATGACCTTGATTCAGATGCCAACACATACTCAACTCTCATTACTAAGAAAGCCCCATCACCATCGCAAGATACCACTGTTCCCTTACAACCCACTTCACCCGAACAAATGCAAATGGATATCGCCAAAACCTCTGAGAACTTGGAAGATCCCACTACCCTAATTACTGCATCCTCAAGCCATCCAATCGCTTTGTCTATACCCATTCCCATCACTCCGACCTTGGGAGAGATCCATAAACTAGAAGTCCCACCACTCACCCTAGTACCAGTACCACAAGTTATGGTTACCCCGTGTCCACTCCCTATGGTCAGGGTTGAAGTTTCAATGATCAGAAGCGAGATTCCATAAGTTTCTCTACCAACAGATACATGAACACAACTGGTTCAAACATAACAACAAATACAATTAGTAAAAAGCACAACATCATTAAAAGAACAATTGGAGCCAGTACTCCAGAATTTGTAGTAATGTGCAAAACTACCACAAATTTTCCTGGAAAAGACAAAGGTTATCCCTCTACTTCCAACGATTATGAAGACTAGAATCGCACAATAATTTCAAGGTCCAAATCCAGGGGAAGAAGAAGTGGGGACATGTGACATCCCCCCCAAAAATAAAGTATTTTTGAAATTTAAATTTGTTGGAAAATTATTCCATTTTTAGTAAATTCGAATTTGGAATTTTTTTTCCATTTATGGCAATTCCATATTTCAAATTTGATAATTGTAATTAATTAATTTGAAGGATGACGTATACAGTAAAACAACAAAGGAAGACTAATGAAAATGGTAGTTCTAGAGCTCATCTACTAGTTTACAGATGTTTAATGATGGTCCTTAGGTTAGTATTGCAGTTAGGGCAAGGTGGCAAGATTTCGGAGGGACACTTTAAACTCGTGATAATCCTGAGAGGTTGTTTCCAACACGTCATAAATGCTCTGGCAGAAGGGTCATTATATTGCCTTCTCTGTATCTGAGGTTATTCCCATCTAAATCCACGAAATGGAATTGGCAGGCATTCCAATCTTTTGGTTCTAAGTTTGGTTAGGGTTTGTTACTCGAATAAGATGTCGGTTGTCCCTAAAGGGGTAAGGCAAGAACTGGATTCGTAAATACCATTTCCACACCTGGAATTCACACATTTTATGTCCACGTTGATGGCAAGGAGCACATTAAAATCACTGCCACCCTTGCTCGAAGAAAACGTAATTTCCACTCCAACATTTATGAAGGGTCATTCTTAGTACTCCTCTCACGGTTGGCCTTGCTGGCGTGGTACCTTTGAAAATGGATTATATAAATGTAGGAATTTTGTTTAAATGTTTATGGCGCAATAAGATTGATAATAGTATGATTATACATAGAAAGTTACTTAACCGTTTGGTGGTGCAATTTATTCGGCCATATATATATATAAATTGTTGCAAGGTTATGTTGTGGCAAAGTCGTTATATAAACTCCTTGGTATGTATATATGTATAGTTTGACCAGGACAAGAGTGTAGCCTATGCGATTAGGATAATGAAATATTGTTAGGATTACAAGGAGTCATTCGAAGAGAAGATAAAGTTTATAATTTCACTTATAAAATAGCTTTGGTAAGTTTCAATGTGGAAGAGGAAATGCTTAATCTCCCTTGTGGCAAGATTTGAGCCAGATATAACTTTGAATTTAGAGTCTTTGCCTACAAAGAAAAGAATAAATATATATATATATATATATATATATATATATATATATATATATATATATATATATATATTTTTACTGTAATTAGAGGTCCATTACATATGGTATCAGAGCAAAAGTTACAACACTAGGCCTGAATAGGGCCACATTAGTTGCTTAGTATATATTCTGATTTATGTAAAACTAATAAATCTTATGGTTACAAATAAAAAGCCCTTTCTGTTTTGTGTTAATTATGGTAGCTCAGGACGATGCATAAATCAGGATGGAAGGACATCCATAGCAAAGACCTCCTGGAGATCTAAGACAAAACAGTGACGGAAGCTCACCCATGGAGGTATTGGAAACAATGAGGAATCTTATTGTTGAACTGCATATTTTCAATGCCGACAATGAAAAATTGAAGAAAGCACAACAGGAACAACAAGAGATAAATGAAGTCCTGTTGCGTAGTATAGTGACCAAGAAAATCCCAAAGGATGATAACCATGACGAAGAGGTCATCAAAAGGGCCTCCAAGAAATCTGGGATGGAAATATAAAAAGGAGACAGTTTGTCTAAAGGAACACCTTCAGCTGAAGACAAAACTAAACCAGACAGAAAAAGAAAACAAGTAGACCACCTTGAAGAAGAATTTAAAAAGATTAAACCCGCTACCTTTGATGGAGAATCCAGGATAGGAGAAGAATCTGAGGCATGGATGTTGGACATCAAAAAATACTTCCAGATATACAACTATTCCAACAACATGAAGGTCATAATGGCCATCTACAACCTGAAAGGGAAGGCCACCATTTGGTGGTAAGACCTAAAATTGGCCAAGGGCCAAAAGGAGAAATAGTTGGAATGGTCCAACTTTAAGAAGTATTTCAAGAAACAATACCTTTCTGAAATCTATTATGAAAGAAAGATGAAATAATTTTACGAGTTATGACTTGGACAGATGACGATGGAGGACCTTATAAATAAATTTCTAGAGGGTAAGATAAAAATCCAGTGATTCTTAAACTGTCTACCACAATCCTACAGGGACAGAATTGAGTTTGACAACCCCAAATTCTTGAGTGAAGTATTCAGGAAAGCATGAATGTGCTATGACCAGTATAAACAATGGGTAGAGTTTCCCAAAGCCTGGAAGGATAAGAAACGAAATCGAATGAACCAGCAGAAGAAGGGATACCAGCCATCTCCTTATCGGAATGCAACAAAAAGTTTTCCAAGAAAGGATTTTCACTCCAATCATCTGAATACGCAAGGCAGTGGTAAACTGGTAAACCTGGAAATGAAGAAGTTTGAGGACAACTCTCGCAAGCCATTAAAGTGTTGGGAATGTGGAGAGACTCATCTAAGAAGGAACTGTCCATGTTTAATTTTAGCAAATAGAACTATTGTTCATAATTTGTGGAAGCCTCGACAGTGGGAGACATGGGCAGAAGCCTACATCGGATAAATGCAGCCATAGATGGTCGACAAGCTAACCACCAGTCCTCAGTGGTAGAAATCGAAGGTAAAATCAATAACACTCAAATTTTTGTTTTAATTGACCCTGGAGCTACGTTAAGTTATATTACTCCTGATGTAGTGGAGTCGAATAAACTTAAGAAACTGAAGCACGCAAAATCATGGCTTGTACAACTAGCAACATGTACTAAAAGGAAAGTAGTTGATTTTATTTCTGATTTTGAGTTCATCTTAGATGGTCAAAATATAAGAACAAATCTAAACATCCTACCACTAGGATCTTATGATATGATTATCGAGATGGATTGTTTGGAACAACACAAAGCAGTACTAGATTGTTATACAAAGATACTTAGCTATAAAGATGAGTTTGGCACTGCTAGAACAATCCAAGGTATACCAAAACCTGTATCAGTCAGACAAGTTTCAACGATGCAACTCAAGAAATGTATGAGAAAGGGATGTCAAGTTTATGCCACCCAAGTAACAAATCTATTAGGAAATGAAGATAAGCCAAAGTTAGAAGACTTTGTTGTCCTACGTGAATTCAGAGACATGTTTGTGGATGAGGTACCAGAATTACCTCCTAGAAGGGAAATAGACTTCTCCATAGACCTACTACCCGGTTCAGCCCCTATCTCAAAAGCACCTTACCGAATGAGTCTACTAGAACTAATAGAATTAAAAATACAATTATAGGAATAGTTGGACAAAGAGTATATCAGACCGATTGTTTCACCATGGGGGGCACCAGTCCTCTTTATGAAAAAGAAATATGGTACTCTAAGACTATGTATCGATTATAGACAACTGAACAAAATGACTATTAAGAACAAATACCCCTTACCAAGGATAAATGATCTGTTCGACCAAGTAGGTGGGGCCAAGATCTTTTCAATGTTGGATTTATGATCCGGTTATCATCAAGTTAGGATAAAAGATGAGGACATAAGAAAAACAACGTTTCAGACAAGATATGGACACTATGAATTCGCAGTCATACCTTTCGGACTCACTAACGCACCAGCCATGTTTATGTGCCTGATGAACAGTATTTTCAGTCAGTACTTGGACAAGTTCATGGTAGTATTTATCGATGATATTCTAGTTTATTCAAAAATGAAGGAAGAACATGATGAACACTTAAGTATAGTTCTGCAAACATTGAGGAAACACAAACTATATGCCAAATTTGACAAATGTGACTTTTATCAGAAATAAATACAATATCTAGGACATGTAATTTCATCAGAAGGCATTGCCATAGACCCAAAGAAGATAAAAGCCATTATGGAATGGCCGATACCTAAGGATGTAGCAGATATGCAGTCATTCATGGGAATCACCGGATATTACCGCAGATTTATAGAAGGGTTTTCCAAGATAGCCTACCCTATCACATCATTACAAAATAAAGGGACCAAATTTAACTGGTTAGAGAAGTGTCAAGACAGTTTTAACAAGCTGAAGGAGACAACTGTACCCATATTGAAGGTAGCAGACCCAGATAAAGACTTCACCATATGTGTAGATGCAAGTAAAGAAGGACTAGGTGGTGTCCTAACTCAGGAAGGACATGTTATTTGTTATGAGTCCTGGAAATTAAAAGAACACAAGCAAAATTATGTCACTCATGACTTAGAATTGGCAGCGGTAATACATGCCTTAAAAATGTGGCGACACTACATAATGGGCAAAAAATTTCTACTATTGACAGATAATAGTAGGGTGAAATATCTGTTTAGCCAGCCAGATCTTAATGTAAGACAAGAAAGATGGCTATCCTTCTTGAGCGAATTCAACTTCGTGGTTAGACATATCAAGGGTAAGGAAAATAAAGTAGCAGACGCTTTAAGAAAAAGAGTCCATGGGTTATTTGAGATAAATATCAGCAGGGCAGAAAGTGATCTGGAACAAAGAATAAGGATGACATGTATTAACGATGGAAATTACACTAAGATGATAGAAGAATTACAAAATAGTACCAAAAACTCAGATAAACTAGATCTAAGTATCGACAAGAAGGGACTATTATGATGTAAAAACAGACTTTACATACCAGATTCAACAGAGTTAAAATTAACAGTTTTGGATGAAGTGCATAAGAAACTATATTCTGGTCATCCAGGTTACCAGAAAACAATAACAACACTTAGAAAACTATTTTACTGGCCTAATATGAAGGGAAAAACAATAGAGTATTTGGCTAGGTGCCAAGATTGTCAGCAGGTTAAGGCCGAGCACCAACATCCAGCCGGCCTATTACAACCATTTCCAGTACCAAAATGGAAATGGGAGACCATATTGTTGGACTTTATAACAGGTTTGCCTAAAACTTAGAAACATATGATTCTATCATGGTTGTAATCGATAAACTCAGTAAGTTTGCACACTTTATTCCTATAAAGTCTACTTTTAAAGCTATAAACATTTCTGAAATATTCATGAAATAAATTTTTAGACTGCATGGTATTCCTAAAATGGTGATTTCAGATAGAGACGCAAAATTTACATCTTCTTTTTGGAAGGAATTGTTTGCAGGTCTAAATACTAACTTGAATTTCAGTACGATTTATCATCCACAAATGGATGGATAGACCGAAAGGAAAAACCAAATCATAGAGGATATGCTCCGCATGTACGTAAGAACAAAACCGAGCAAGTGGGAAGACTACCTACACTTGGTAGAATTTGCATATAACAATGGGTACCAAACTTCGGCTAAGTTGAGCCCTTTCGAAGTACTGTACGACAGAAAGTGTACGAATCCAATTAGCTGGGATAACTCGGTCAACAAACTCATGGTTGGACCAGAGATGCTCCAAGAAATGGAGAACATGGTAAGAAAGGTACAACATAACTTGAAAGAAGCACAGGACAGACAGAAGAGCTATGCAGATCAGAAAAGAAGACACTTGGAATTTCAAGTGGGAGACCATGTTTATTTGAAGGTCAAAGCCTAAAAAATCTCATTGAAGTTAGGGAACTGTGCCAAGATGGCACCCAGGTTTTGTGGGCCCTTGTAGATACTAGCTCGAATTGGACCCGTAGCATACCAACTTGCACTTCCAGCTAATCTAAGAATTCATAATGTATTTCATGTTTCTTTGTTGAAAAAATATAATCATGACCCTACTCATATGATTCATTGGAACATGGTGTAGGTGGAACCCAAAGGCGAGTTCTAGGTGGAACCCCTGCGCATTCTGGACCGGAGAGAAATAACACTTCGGAACAGAGCCATCACTCAAGTAAAGATGCAATGGAAGCACTTTAGTCCTGAGGAGGCCACTTGGGAGTTGGAGGGAGATTTGCAGAAATCTCATCCAATCTTGTTCCAAGAGAGGAACGAACACCAAGGATAGTGTTTTACTAAAGGGGGAAAGGATGTGACACCCCCCCCAAAAATAAAGCATTTTTGAAATTTAAATTTGTTGGAGAATTATTCCATTTTTAGTAAATTCGAATTTGGAAAATTTTTGCCATTTATGGCAATTTCGAATTTGATAATTGTAATTAATTATTATGATTATTGGGTAGAGACGTGATTTGACCCAACTAACTATTTGACTAGGACACTTGTATGAAAACATAATATTTTATATTGATTGCAGGAGGACAAATGGAACAACCATGTTAAATTCAGCTAACCATGACTCCATGAGTGGGGAACACGTTGGAACTACCTCTGGGCTGATTGTTACAAGTGGAAAATCAGAGATTTGGCCATTGGTAGCCCCTAAAAATCATGGATTTAGAAAGATGCGAAAATTCCCAAGGGAGGGAAAAAGACCTAGGTAAAAAGATATTATGGATAAATAGCATATGTGAGGAGGCAGGACGCTGCCAAGTGTGTTGGGAAAAAGATTATTGATTTTCCCTTGCTGTTATGAACACTACTGAGTGAGTGTGAGGCAAGATGAATCTGTTGGACTGGAAGGATAGTACTGAGGAGGAGTCTTCCAAGTTCGTCCTCATAGATTCATGGTCAGTCTAGGGGGTGAATCGGGCAAGTGATTTTTGGCTGCCCTATTCTACGGTTGGGAGGAACGTGGTTGTTCCCTTTGTCTTTCTATGAACTATTTCAGATATGTAAACCTTTCCTTCTCTGTGTGAATGATTATATCTATTTTCTTTAATGTAACTGTGTGAATGACTATGTCTACCTGCTGTAATGTATCTAACTGTACTAAGTTGAGATGGCTTCCATAGATGATATCTATTCATTGTATGAAGTTTTATAATCAAGGACTAAATTCTGGGATTGCCCGTCCTGAATTAAAAACTTGAGACAGAGTTATCCTGCAAGTGAATTCGAAAGTATAAATTCGTCTATAGGCAAAAATTTATTTTTGTAATCGCAATATCAGACAGATCTATCTATGAGTATTCGGATTGAGTAGGTCTGTACATATATTCTTGTAGACTCATATATATATATATAGTCCACATAGATACAGATGTGGTAATACTATGTATAGATTTATTAAGGAATATTTATTGACATCAATAGAAAACTCATTCATACAGAGATTTTTGTCAATCATTTTAGACATACAAACTCTACCAATAAGAAAATCAACTACCTCTCAAATAAGAAATAACTAAAATGAAGAGTCTGGAACTCCTCATATCTTACTACAATAATATAAGTAAGTCATTGTTCTGTTATAAAATAATGCAGAGGTAAAATTCGAAGATAATTATTCCAGAGTATACATGCGAAACTGCCGTGAACGGTATAGATTAAGCAATTACAGTTCTGTGTATGAAACACGTGATTTAAAACTCCTACCAGCCCTTTGGCCTAAACAATGAAGAAAGTATATATATATATATATATATATATATATATATATATATATATATATATATATATATATATATATATATATATATATATATATATATATATATATATTATTCTGGAAGGAAAAACATAGAATCAGAACTTTACTCAGACCATTATATCCAATCTAACTAATCGCTATTGTAGATTTAAACCACATTGGTAATAATTATAAGGAATGTTGAAATGAGATAAAATGATTTAGTATTATAGATCTAGCATAAGTCGATCCAATGTCTAGCATTTGAAAACAAGGTCTGTCTTCAAGGCGATAACCCTGGTATTTAAAATTTAGGGCATAACGAGACCCGAGTAGTAATCGGTTATCAAATAATTCATTTACTCTAACGAACATGACAATCCTTTAGAATAAATTTCTACAAAATTTATACTGTAACCACCGAGACCAAATCCCCAGTTACCTTTGGGGAATTTTTTTTCCCCTTCTTCCAAACCTGATAGGAATTTGAGGGAATCGAATTTGAATGACCTCTTTTAAATTTGGCAACCATGACTGTTCGAAAATCCAGAAGGGTTCAGAAGGGAACTCAAATTACCTATTGCACCAAGTATGGGGATGGACATCCAAGAGCATTGCGTAGACAAAAATCTTGGAAAATTCACCTTACAAGGATTAGAAAGGCATACTTAAGGAAAACTTGAAGAAACAGAAACAGAACGATAATTGTTTTCTTTTAACACATCATGTAAAGACTTTACATAACTTCCAACCCCGGCTCACATGACCTTTCCTTGTTGATTTCTGGCTGGACAGTTGCTTAGGGCCGAGGATGGATGGTCAGTAGCTCACTGATGGGTACCCTCGCATCAAACAGGGCCCATCATTAGAAGTTGTGTATCAAGTCAAGGAAAAAAAAATAACGAACTAAAGCAATATAGTGAATATCTTTATACAACAGTCATAATTAATGAACAACGAGAGAAACTATACTAAGTCCCTTCATACAGAGATGGTATGGAGTGTTTTAATCCTTAAGAATTACTTTCATACCAAAAGTATATCTAGCTGTTGTTATTAGACTACCTTTTAAAAAAAAATAAACGGGTAAACATGTTGTGCGCAGACATCATGAAACTCATTTCTTTCCACACGGTACAAGAACTACTCGTTAGTTGAGTTATAGACCCACCAAAACATTTTTACAAGGAATATACTCTTAATTCAATAGTCGTTACAGAAAACCCTGGCCACTGGTTCGAGTCGTAAGATTGGTGAAGAGGACAAACAATATTTGAGAAAGTTCAAGGACGCTTTACTGGTATCTTAACATGCCAGAATCACAGAAGCCTTTGGTTCAATACTGAAAATCCGGTAGAGACCATGATAGAGACAAGGGGATATATACGACACCTTGTACATTTTGAAAGGGGCTCTTCCGTGAGGCTCCACCCTTCCTCGGATGAATGAGATAAATTTTACTAAAACCCCTATGAAGGATGGCATATACAATAAAACAACAAAGAATGCAGTGACTGTAACTAAAGGAAAATAAACCCGAGATGTCAAGAAATGCATAAGATTTCCATTATTCAAGCTATAGACTGTAGAGTAACCTTCACATCAAACGACCCAATAACCAGAATAATTTTATAATACAGAAATTTCCAAAGAGCCACAAACTAGAAGATCTTACCTTATTATGCGAAATTCCAATGGAAAAGATCCGTCCAATACGTTTGATTCCAGAACAAGTCCACGACTTCAACATTGAGTAGTTACAGAGAGGTTTAGATGACTCGATATTTGGTTACAGGGAGCACACAGAGCCGGTTTTTCAAAGGAAGACTAATGAAAATGGTAGTTCTAGAGCTCATCTACTAGTTTACGGATGTTTAATGATGGTCCTTAAGTCAGTACTACAGTTAGGGAAAGGTGGCAAGATTTCAGAGGGACACTTTAAACTCGTGATAATCTTGAGAGGCTATTTCCAACATGTCATAAATGCTCTGGCAGAAGGGTCATTATACCTCCTTTACCGTATCCGAGGTTAGTCCTATATAAATCCACAAAATGGAATTGGTAGGCATTCCAGTCTTCTGGTTCTAAGTTTAGTTAGGGTTCATTACTCGAATAGGATGTTGGTTGTCCCTAAAGGGGTGAGGCAAGAACTGGATTCGTAACTACCATTTCCACACCTGGCATTCATGCGTTCTATGTCTACGTTGATGACAAGGAGTGCATTAAATTCACTGCCACCCTTTCTCGAAGAAAACGTAATTTCCACTCCAACATTTATGAAGGGTCATTCTTAGTACTCCTTTCACGGTTGGCCTTGTTGGTGTGGTACCTTTGAAAATGGATTATAAAGATGTAGGACTTTTGTTTAAACGTTTATGGCACAATAAGATTGATAATAGTATGATTATACATAGAATGTTACTTAACCGTTTGGTGGCACAATTTATTCGGCCATATATATATATATATATATATATATATATATATATATATATATATACATATGTATATAAATTGTTGCATGATTTTGTTGTGGAAAAGTTGTTATATAAACTCCTTGGTATGTATATATGTATAGTTTGACCAGGACAAGAGTGTAGTCTATACGATTAGGATAATGAAATACTGTTAGGATTACAAGGATTCATTCGAAGAGAAGATAAAGTTTATAATTTCACTTATAAAATAGCTTTGGTAAGTTTCAATGTGGAAGAGGAAATGCTTAATCTCCCTTGTGGCAAGATTTGAGCCAGATATACCTTTGAATTTAGAGTCTATGTCTACAAAAAAAAGAATAAACTTTTTTTTTTTGCGGTAATTAGAGGTCCATTATAGGACACCCTTAGATAAATCCATGGCTAGCAAACTTCCGCTTCAAGCTAGATTACCCTTGGACGCCACTATTACATCTGGTGAGTTCGCTCATTTTCCAACGTCGCAACTAGTAGGCCTAATCAAAGCCTCTACCATGAAATTGGAGTAGAGGATCCAACAGGCAGAAAGGGAAGCCAAATTATGGAAGAAAGAAGGACTCTTGGTGCAAACACGAAGAACATAGGAGGGACATTTGAAAATTCATGAGGAAAATAAAGTAGAGAAAGGGAAGGTTAAACTATCAGAGGCATGGACAACTTTCCGAAAGACAACTCCTCAGGTGCTAGAATCCAATGCAACAGATGAGCCAACATAATAGGTTGAATTGGTTTAGGTATCCTGGTTGAGCTAGAAGAATGAGAAGAAGATCTAGAAGTGCGTTTGCAAGAAAGAAAGTTAGAAGCTGAATTACAAACTAGAAAGTTAAAGGATTAATTGGAAAAGGTTGTTCTGGAAGGAAACAATGCAAGAGTAACATTGCATAAAAATATTGTGGAGTGCACTACAATCTTCAAAGAATTCAGTGATTGTATGGGAGTAATATTGTGGCACAACCAAACATTAGAGGACTTGCAATTAAATCCTTGTATGCAATGGAACAATAAAAAAGTTTGACAAAATTCAAAAAGAAAATAATGATTTGAAAGCAATGTTTGAAGCTCAGACAATGGCCAAGAAAGAAATCTGATAATTTCGACCAGTAGTCCAAACCTCTTACCTATAGATGCACCAAGTGGACACTACATCCGACTTAGAATGGAATTCGCTCATTGCATCCAAGCCAAAATAATTCATCAGAGGCGCCACCCAACAATTTATCACTGAAGCTTCATTTCTTTCCATGAAGTGGCAGGACAAGGTCGAGAACTTCTAGGAAGTTAGGGAGAAAGCTCTGAAATTGGTACCTGAGTTGGGCCCTTCATTTGAAGGATCCAAAGAAGAAACAGTTCAAGTGGGAAGCGGAAGCAACTTGGAAGTAGAAGACAAGGAAAAACAACAAGCCAACCCAGACACCACAGAAGAGCTAAAGAATTGACTTGGGACGAGTCAAGGATTGTGGTGGAGGCATGTTGGGCCCTTTGTTTTGATTCATTTTGATGAAAAAAAATTGCACAAGTTATTTAATTATTTCTTTAGGTGAACAAAAGTTGCACAATCTGTTTCAGATCCGGACAACCGACCAAAGGAAGGAACATAAAGCGAAGAAAAGGGAATGCACAATAGGAAACAATTAGAACATAAAACAATTGAAGAAAGAGGTTGCAACCGAATCAAGAAGAAGATATAACTCTCATTTTCTCAACTAGAAATCCTGGATCAGGTTATATATATGGGATCAATATGATTGTAATGAGGGGGTGTTTATGGTTTAAGGTTAGGCGGGTTGGGAAAGGTTGAGTCCAAGTCTGAGTCTAGTTCTATTTACTGTTGTTTTTAACTAAGTTGAATCCTGAGATCTAGGTTTGGAACCAGACTGATAATGCAATAGAGTCATGTATTACTGTAGGGTTGGAAAGAGAAAGGGGTTGAGATAACCTTGTCTTGCACCGATGGAGAAGAACTTGCTGATTATCTTTGGCATGAACATTTGTAAAAGTGACTCAAGCTGTGTATTATGAGAAGAGACATGTTATATGATAATACAGTTGGAGACCCAATTAAAAGAAAATATCTTGTGTACTTAACTTTCTGATTCTATTGAATGTTATGTTGTGTTATATTTTATGTCTGGTATTCTTAAATGATTATAGATTCCATGTGAATGTCGACGAAACTCTGTTTCTCTATTCTCAGTTAGGAAATGCTTAGGACTACAACATGTTTAAACTATCTTTCACATGAATAATATGAATATTGATACTTCGGGGATTTGATTGAGTGTTCTCTTTACTCTTCCCTCTCCTACTCATCTTGGTTTTGCTTCGAGTGAGACTTATTCCCTCCCAGGAAGATGAAAATTCCAATGCACTAGACTAAATTGCTACCTTTTATTGGTAACTTGAAGAGGACCCTGGTCTGATCACTTTGTGCCAACAGGAAAATAGATGTTGCTATGGTTCCTCTGACCCCACTCCCTGGAACTCATGCAGTTTGAGGGTATTGTCTACACCTGCCATGTTTATCTATGTAGCACCCCATCTTGGTAATGTTGGTTGATTATGACCCTGCACACTAATTCCACTGCTATGATTGTTGTTAGCACCAAGAGTTGTTCTTATACTTCTTTAAGAACAAGCCCAATACCCATCTAAATATAAATAATTTGAATAAGTTTGGTAGGTGAATAAATCTGAACTGGATCAAGAGGAAGATATTCAAAATCTAATATCAACACCATAATCACTTAGATACCATACTCCAACATAAGAGGCTTGAACAACCTCTGATCAACATGTGAATTTAATGAATAAATAGAAATAAGAATAGGAAAATGCACAAGTCATATCAACATCAGGTTAATTTGACATATACACAACAATATTAATCAAGATTCTCCCAATTAACATATAATGAAGATTTGATGAGAAGTATTTTACAAAAATGAATATAGTAAATCATTCACTGTTCCATCTTGCTCAAAAATACCAAATAAAAATCATTCATCAATAGTACCTCATGAAAACAAGAAGAAATAAATAAGAATATTCCAGTGAGAAAATAAAACTAATCTTCAATTATCCAAGAATCTTTAATCTAGTCATACATAGTCTTTGGGATACAACAGTTAAAACCACTTTGAACACTCAAAAATTCCAACATTTTTTTCATAAAAAATACATCATATATAGGATCTCCATGCTCACTAGTATAAGAGTGTCGAATTATATGCAGTTACATTGGATTCCTTCCAGTTAGGAATTAGTTACAAGAAGTTACAACAAAAATTGTTTTAGTTCCTATTTTTTAGGATCTTGTCTAATTCCATTAATATCTTCTAGAAACCATTAAGATGCTTGATATTGGGATGAAACACATGTTCTCCATTCTCTCCTAAAGTTTTGGAGGAGTTCCTTTGCGATGTTACTTCGAAATGGAGGTAAACATTGTTGAATCTACAGTTCCACAAGGAACTGCTAGATTTCACTGCAAAATTTCCTGTAGATGATGTTTTTGACTTTTCTGTCAAATGTTGAACTAGGTTGGGATTATATTTGGTCAACAAATCAATGAAACTATGATTCTTCTCCACACCAAATTTGGGAAAAATTCAGTTCGTATTTTTCAATATATTATGAAAATACGATTTCTCAGCATGCTAGAATTTGCTACAAAATCTCTGTGTATGCCAGTTTCACATTGAATCAAGGTTTCAATATGAAATATATGTAAATGCATATTTAGAGCCTATCACACATTTTCACTATTTTTTAATGCTATCCATAGATCCTCTCCCTTCTTAACGTTTCACCATGTTTCTGTTGTTTTCAAGGGATTTCCCACAGTCATTCAAGTGTGAGACTATCTTCACTTTCATTTTCACTTGATACAGGGGTTCACTCGGACAATTGTACTTTCAACAATGATTACAGAGTTTATGCAATGAAGATAGGGTTTCTATAGTGAGGGATATATAAACGTTAATGACCAAGGCACAATTTCAAACTTTGCTTTGATGATGGACTATAAAAACCACCTCTGAAAGAAAAGACACCACACACTTTTTTGAGATAGATTCATCGTTAGCCATATGACAAGAGAACATGACAATTCTACAATGATTTTATAGATGACATAAATTTGCTGTGAAAAGTTAGTAACTTTCACAACGAATTGGGATTTGATTGATTATTTACCAAAATGGGTACACAAGTGGATAATAAGTGTATAAGTGACCCATTACACAAAAAATTCCTCCTAACACCTAAGACATGATGAAGTGACCTCTCTAACTTGTCCCTTTTTATTAATGATGACAAAACCATGATGACCATACTAACTTGACCACATCATTAATACCTCCATCTATTACTCAACAAGATGCTTAAATGAAATTAGACATGACCTAAAAGAACCCATTTTCATTATTATGAAATGACCCTAATGACCAATACCTATCATCCAGTCTTCAAGACTAGCCATGACCCTAACAAAACTGGACAAAGAAAAAAAAAAAAAAAAA
>ML797245.1:80905-105681 GCA_009831015.1 Picea engelmannii | reverse complement strand
CCCCCCTTATGAAAGCATTGTCCTCAATGCTTGATGTACAACCATATACCAGGGTCCCATGGATAATTGTGGACCATAATGCTGAAGAAGACTAAAGAACCAAGGTCCCATGTATAAAGGAAATCCACCATGCTTAAGTAGTCCAACCACCATTGTAAGCCTGGGTCCCATGTTCAAGTGCTCATGTGAACTCCCCGTGGAAGATTTTGGAATCCAATAACCAACTCCAAATGATGCTCCAAAGACTGACACCTATCATGTGGATCCAAATAAGAATATCCATCCACATAGTGGAAAAGGGTCATAGCAGAATCTGGAATGAATAATACCATTGTAGAATATGTAGACTGAACGTTGGTAACTAGCTCCTAATGTGGGACATTGATGTTCTCTACAGAAGGTGGAGTAGAGTCATCAAATAAAATATGAAAATGGTTGTCATCCCAGAAATGACAACTATCCATATACCAATCATCACAATCTGCCTCTCATACCAAGCATATATTTCTTGATTATATTCATTCCTGAGGCCCTCCATAAGAAATCTCTCCTGCATGTTATTCAATGAATCTTGAATACTACGAAAACTATCATTGAGACCATCTGTGAGGCTGTCTGTGAGGCCATGTACAAATGCATCCAATGTGTGAAACAATTGGAATTTGAATGATTCAAGAATTTCTTTTAGGTTTTGAGAAGAAATAGCCATCTGAGCATCCTATGAACTCACCTAATAAGTTATGACAGAAAATCGCGGCTTTTTCTAGAAAAACCTTAAAAAAATGTTGAAGTTAAAATGCTCATAACTTCACTTCCCGGACTCTGTTTTGGCTGATTTTTTTTTTTTGAAATTGTGTGAAATTGTGAGAGGAATTTAGATCTGTAATTTATTTGGGCAAATTCGGCCTCCAAATGCTACAGAAATAAAAAATTTCTCGCCGCCGTTCGCGGAAAAAATCCTGAAAATTTGCAGATTTTAAAACTTCAATATCTTGACTTCCCGGACTCCGTTTCGGACGCTTTTTTTTTTCAAATTGGGTGTTTTTCTGAGAGGAACTTATATATACAACCATTTTATGCAAATTTTTCATAGACATATACAAAAAACTTCGATAATGTCACAACCCTATTTTTTCTGCTTCGAAAAAAAATCTCCAATGTCTGCCCAAGGAAAGTGCTCTGATACCAATTGTTAAGAACCAAAGACTGAATACAAAAGAACCACAACAGATATAGAAGAACAATATAGAAAGACACAACATTATTATATCAAACCCTTGAGGTAGGGCAACACCATACAATGGATCCTATTATGGAATGGATCCTCTCCTGTTCACTTGCCTCTTCAAGGGGGCATCCTCCTATTGAGCTACCGCTCCAAATATAATACTTCTCTTCATGTCTCATTACATTGCTTGAACCCATTTATATAGTGATACCATCACCTAAGAACATTCTAGAGGAAGAATCTTCTAGAAGTAGAACCTTATAAGAAGTCCCCTTACATTTATTATATCTAACTACCCATTTATTATATCTAACTACCATAGTGGGTCTTATTTAATAATATAGTGGACCTAGTCCACCTTACATTGAATGACCTCCACTATTATCACTATGGACCCTTTGTCCCCCCCCACCCCACTACCTCTCTAGCTACCTTACATATCAGTTTTTGGGTTCAAGGTGACCTACTGTTGATGCAAGTAGGGCCAGGGTGCATGATAAGACCATAGTATCATGTGATTCTGAGACAAACTGAGGGTATGGCCGACATGCAAAGTCAAGATTTCTGAGGAGTGGTTGATGCAGGTTGTGAGACTTCCTTTGAATAAGAGCATGAGACATATGGTGGAATCTGGTAGCATAGACTCAATGATGTGAGTATTAGATGCAGGAGGCATCAATAACATTCTCTATAGGGACTAGAGGAGTAACCAGTCGATAGAGAAAACACTGTAATGAGATCAATTTCCTAAGGCCATGCTAAACCCAAAATTATGATGACACAAGGACTCAATAATTTTGTGCTTTGTTCAAAGGCGACATGACTGCTGCCAATTATAATATAATACTCCCTTCCCGCCCGTATTTTTTTGTTTTTTCATAACAAATGAATGTTATGATACAGAGGAGGAAACGAGTGTCGCAAGTAAGAAAAACTAGTTCCAGCAGTGAAACATACCTATGCTTAATGCAAGGAAATGCATGTGGGAGATGGACACTTGGGGTGATGTTTCCTCCAGGGTATAGGGTGTCAAATTACGAAGGATATAAACAAGGCTCTGCTTGGTTGAGGATGAAAAACTGCTTAGGCAACAGTTTATAACGCAAAGTGAGAACCAGGGAAAGGCTCAATACTTCAAGCAAGGGCATGAGATGCAATCACAACTTAACGCCAAAAAATATCCTTTTTTATGTCTTTTAGTCTATTTGGTGTGAAAAAGGGGTAAACTTGTACCAAATAAGCGTCTTTTCAAATCCAATTTACGAGTGTGAAAAAGACAAATTCAGTTGGAAAAGAGCTTAACTAAGACTCATGACCCTTCAAATCCAGTTTAACGAGTGTGAAAGGGACAAATCACTCGACAATCTTTTTGGTTTCTAGATGAGTTGGAAAAGAGCTTAACTAAGAATCATTTTTGGGAGTCCGTGGGGAATAAGGATGCATGTGCATGAATGAGAAATGAGGCTCATTATAAAGTCATGTATCAAGCTATAATGGATTCCCGGTCCTAAGGAAAAAACTCAGCATGGGAACCAAATGAAAAAGGGGATCTAACTAGGGCACCCATGTTTGGTAAGCCTCTACCATTTATTAGCAACACTATTTATAATAGACGAAAGGTTTTGCGTCACAACAAATGGGTTCGTACCTAAGGTGTAAAAAGGCGGTAGTCGAAGGATAATGCAAAAGTGCATGATGGAGTGGATACCTGTCCTATATGCTAGGTTATGAAAATACCTGCCTGAGGTAATGAAAAACCAATCATGTTGTTGAAATCCGCAAGAAAACTGAGTCAAAACTACAACAAACCAACTCAAAACCATACTTAAATTAGTCCATTAGGTTAAACAATAGCATGAAACTATATAAAGTGGGTAAAAATAACTTATAAATAGTAATAAAATAAAAAATTACTGTATCATTTTGATTTTTACCCAAATAGTGAAATTTGGACCAAAACTACCTCCAAGATTCAAACGACGATTGCGGGAGCATCGTGCAACGAAATCACGAACCGTATGGATTAGGTAACTCTTCATCTCATCTTCAAATTCAGTGGATTACATTTTTGGATTAGGTTCCAATTTTTTAGTTTTTGAGGGCGTAAATTAGGATTTTCGGTGTACGTGGGCCCCCTTTGTTAAGGTTGTGTGTATGACGAGGTATACTCCCCCATGTGAACCACACAGAGCATGTATCAATCCCTACACACGACTATGTGCAAATAAGGCCACGTATAGGTACGTAAATGGCCAAAAAAGGGTTTCTAACTCAAAAAATTGATTTGTTTTTGCAGGATAGTCCTAGAATGGAGAGAGCGAGAGCATGAGGAGGTGGATGAAGCCATTGAATGAGATCTGGTGGCTCAAGAGGCTCTAAAAATATGTGGTTTGTACAAATTTTGGGCTCTCAAAGGAATAAGGGCCCAAGTGAGATTATTGGAGATGTTGGTGGGTTACTAGGACCCTGATAGCGAAAGATTTATCCTCGATGGACAACCACTGAGGCTCAAAGTAGAGAACATCTAATTCTTGATTGGTCTATCACACCGAGGGGAGGTTGTGAACCTCAAGTCACGTGGAGCAGGGAGTGGTTGAAAAGTATATCGATGCCCACTGTATAGCAGGGACTCCCAAGGTGGGACGTCAAGTCCCCATTCAGGCAATAAGTAATCTCAGTTTGAACATCATAGTGCTCATGCTTACCAAGATCATAGGTTCAACCTCATTGCATCAAGCATCGAGATCGCTTATTGTATTGTCCCCAAGGCCGAGCCCTGTTGTAAACCAATTTCTGAAAGGAATTGTGATTATGTTTTATAGGCTAGTGACCCAAGTTCTTATAACCTGAAGACTTATGTGTTTGTTTGGCTAGGGAGCCTAAGTGTTGAAGGCCAGGAGCCTGTTGTTGTACTTGTATGTATGCAGAAAATTTAATAAAATATAAACACCACCAGGTGCAGACCGACCACGATGAATGACTAAAGGGGGACTGAGCATCCATAGAGTGGGCAAGGAATTAGGAGCTGGAAGGTGGGAAAGGGGCTAAGTGTTGAGATTGGGGGCTAAGCCTAGGGGGCTTAAGCCTGGGAATAATATTTTAATATTATTCCAAAAAGACATGTGCATTTTGTGTTTTATCCTAAGTTTTGGTAAGGGAGGACGTACAAGGGTGATGCGTGCTGGTGGAACACATGCAATTCCATGGGTGACAAGTGTCAACCCTAACACATGGGAATAAAAGGCCAGGGTGAGCCGTGAGAAAGGCCCCTCCTCCTCCATTCGACCCTTGGACTACCAGAAGGTGAACTGTTCCGACTCCTGCAAAGAAACCCTCATGCATCCTCTGAACCAAAAATTTGTGTATCTATGTTTGTTCCAGGATAGCCGATACATCCCCTGTTTGAATAGTTCGAACCTGCATTGACCCCTGTGTGGATTGTTTGTCACGCATCCCCGAAAACCGGAGCCTGAGTTTATCCTATGTTGGCGGATTGGGAAATAAGAAATGACCTGCCATTGTTGAACCTGTTGGAAAGCTCGTGTCTATTTTCCCCGTGGGTTGTTGTGACCACATAGTGCTGGACTGTGTGGGGTCTTGTTGGCCAGTGGTACAACGCTCTCTCCAGGTGAGAGAGGTGATTGAGGTTGGTAGAATAGGTTGTTGGCCTATGAGCGATTCTCTCCAGGTGAGAGAGTGCGTGGAGGAAGGAGAGGACTCCTGGGAGGAACCCTGTAGCTGCCATAGAGCCCAGAGACTTCTGGTCCGACTTGTTCCTGTAACCCAAGGCAAGGGAGATTAGCAGCCAAAGGACTGTCCAGGTGATATAGAAGGTGTATTTTCCTGGGGTGGAACAGGCATGTGGGGAATGAGGGACTGTGGGCAGTGAGCGTGGGAGGTTTCTGGGAGAGAATTCCTTCCTTGTGGTTGTGTGTTGTTTTCCCTATAACCTCAGCTAGCCTAGCATTCCTTGTCTTGGGGTGGAGCTTAGTCCCAGCTTGGGGGTGATCCACTGCTGAGATGATGAGCAGTGTGGTCTAAGGCTGGGAGGTTGGTGGAAGGCTTGCACTTGGTTGGTGGAATCTACCATTGATAAAGATAAGTATCTGATTATGTTTTAATCATGTTTTGCATGACTGTGCTGCTTATGTATCATGTTTTCCGCTGTGTATATGAATTAATATGAAAAGCTAATTGCTTGCTGATTATGGTAGTAATTCATATGAATACTCTGTGTTGAATGTGATTATGGTTTAAATGCATGTGGGTTAAATAACATCTGTATGATTTATGTTCAAAGTGGTGTTATAGTCTTCTTTTAAGAGCGACTAAACCTTAGTAGCAGAAAAGGTGTTTTACAGTTTGGTATCAGAACCAAGGTTTCGACACTGAGCCTAGATGGGCCAGTGGAGTGGTCTTTAGACCGAGAATGCAAAGGGAAATTAGGTCTGGAAGGCCAATTTCGTACCCTAGTTTGCTCCAAAATGTCAAGGAGTTACTTGACGAGTTTTAAAGCTCAGGAGGTATAGCGGCATTATGAAACCGCAGCAAGTGTGGTATGAGTCCACAGGGAGAGAGGACTCCACACCGGTGGTGTAGGAGCTCTAGGATCTGTTCGGGAGGGAAGGCGAACCCTGGTGACCGTCAGATCTGAAAAGTGTGCACAGGGTTTAAAGCCCTTTGGATATTGCACAGGAGTGTGGAAATCACGATATGAGAAATCCCGAATTAGTCAGGACCGTCCATCTCGAAGGGACAGGTGGCGATAATAAAGAGCCCGTCGGCATTTCACATGTCAAAATATTGGGATATCGAAATTCGTGAAATCGGGAGTCACGATGACAGGAGATCAGGAATTTTCATGGTAAAAGTCCCGGGAACAATCCAAGCCATCCGTTTGTGGGGACACATGGCAGAGATCGAGCGACCCATCGATATATTGGCTATTGGGGTTTTGAGTCGACATAGAACTTTGTCATCGGGGAATTGCAAGTTGTGAATTTCCAAGATTGGATCTGAGTCATCCGTCAGTTGGGACACATGGGCGAGATTGGGAGCCCATCGACATATCGGGGTTCGACGTTTCGCGAATCCTAAATACAAGGCACCCAGAGCATTTGAAATCGGGAAATCCCGAAATAGCGAGAAGCGGTGAGGACCATCCATTCTTGGGGATGCGTGGCCGAGATCGAGGCATTCAGGAAAGTTCGAGAAGGAGAGTCACCCATTGGGAAATCGAGGTTTGGGGAATCGCGAATCCTAAGGACATATGTGTTTCAGCATTGGAAAGTCCAAAACCTTGATAGGAGGTATGACTGTGGTCATATAAGGGGAGTTCGTGTGAACCACGAGTCTAGCCTAGAGGGATAACGAGAGTTAGAGCGCATCAGTGTTTGGAATCCCAAAACCCCAAAAGGATCTGGACCATTAGATCTAGCTCGTCAAGGATCGTTGGATCACGTATGATAAACCGTGTATTGGATTTCGGGGATAGGAGTGAAAAGAGGTTGGGAGTCACTGCGTAATGAAGTCCCGGGTACCGAAAACTTGAAAGTCCCAAAAGTCCCAAAAACTGAAGTTTCAAAAAAAAAAAAAAAACCCCAAAAGTGCAAAGCCGAACGAGAGCTCAGAAAACCCATTGGAATCGAAATGTCTTTTGTTCTTGTTCGTATTAGTTATAAATGTTGTGGATTGTTCCTAAAGGTTTAATAGCCTAACAAACTTCGAATTTAATTGCACAGTGTGTGTGTAGAGTTTAATGGAGTTCAGGACTCCAGTTAACCAATGTCAAGTATGGAGTGGGGAAAGGTGCAGATTACCCCTGAAATAGAAGACGAACAGGAAGGAAAGGATGTTAACCTGGGAGTCGAAGGATCGAACTCCAATGGGCATGGAAAAGAGAAGGATAAGGAAGGACACATAATGAAAATCATTGAAGGATTGCAAAGAGAGGCCAAGGCTCACCGAGCTGATAGCCGAAAGCTCATGAAAGTCAGGGATCGACAGGGTGAATTAAACTTAAAATTTTTGAAGATATTGGAAAGAATAGAGAGGAAACTAGAGAAGGGAAGAGACTCAAGTAAGACGAAGAGTCACAGAATGACGCAGGGCGCGCCAACCAGGTGGCATGTTTGCTCACATGACCTTTCTCCTTCCTCGGCCCGAAGAACTTTGAAGTTATCCTATTTTCCCTCTTAGGAAAATTACCCCCACAGGAAACTCTTCGGGTCTCCCTTCCTTCTATCGGGGTTCCCTCTATCGGGGTTTTGAAACTTGCAATGTTCTGGTGAATTGAATCCCTGATACCCAATACGCTACCTTGTCGCCTTGGTCCCTCTATCGACTAATCCTTTAGCTCATACGACTGGCTACTATAAGACCACCATCTTATGTCCCTTATCGGGGTTTTGGGGTTTGCGGTGTCGAGCTACACAGGTACTCGGAACTCCCGATCCTTCGATCCCCGATATGCTTAGCCCTCCCAGCCAAGCCTTGGCAAATGTGACCACAATTTCCTGGGACCGTAGTCCTACATCCTGTCGGGGATACGGGGTTTGTGATGTCGTAAAACACTCAACCCCAAGACTCACGATCCTCCAACTCCCAATGCGCTCCTTTATTCGTTATCCCTTGCTATGAGCTCTACACCATGTGACCGTTAACTCGTGACCTTGGCCTTATCCCTTATCAGGGTTCAGGGTTTCGTGAGTCAAAATGCGCTAAACTTTGATAACGGAATCCCCGATTTCCCTATGAGCTTGACCTCCATCCAGTTGACAACTGGCTCCCACACTACGGTGCTTCTCTTAGTACCGCTGTGGCTGATAGTTGATCCCCACTGATCGGGGTTTCACGGATCGCGATTTTGAAGTGCATGAATCACTCGACACCAGGATCCCCGATATGCCGATGAACTCCAAACTCCGACGGATTTGGCTCCTGGTCGGGACTTCCTCCGATGGTGTAGATCTCTACCGCGTGTCCACTAGATGAATGGTCTCAATATTGTCAGTAAATCACAGATCGCGATTCTATGTGACAAGAGTTCTGTATACTCGAAAACTTTGATTCTCGACTTCCGGGATCTCCCAACACGTGTCCCACACGATGGACGGTCCTCTGCCTATCAGGATATTGCAGGTCACGATTCCTGATGTCATGATTTTTTTCTCCCTTGGAAATACTAATGACTTCAATAACCCGATGACCTATTCGGGACTTCTCCTCTGCGAGCTAGGGGTTAACCCCTACGTAACTTCTCGAGGTCTGACGGCTGATGATAAATCACTTGCTGATCCAATGGCTCAGCAGACTCCTGAGCTTGGGCTCTGGTGTGGTTGTAACCTCCTCGCAACTCCTTGAGATCCAACGGCTGACAAGTTTGGCCGATATCCTCTGTAAGATCCTGACCATCTATTTCTTCCCTCCTTGGAGATTTCTCAAACTTTCAGCCTCAAAGAGGTTCTTTGCACGCACTCCTTGTGGCAGTTCTCTGATATCTTGCTCAGTTTCATGACTGAGACTCTCCTTGGCTTGTGCACTCCTTGCACGACTCGAGTGACCAAATTCCACTCCTGGGTGAATGAGAACAAAATTTAAGCTATGTGAGCTTTCTGTCGACGCACTCCTTGCGGATGGATTCAATTGCACTCCTTGCAGGAATCTTTACTCAGATAGAGAAAACAATTGTAGCTCCTTCCACTTCCCCTCTGATTTCAATATCAACACATGAAATCATATACACAACATAACAACAATTACATAACAGGAAGTAGATACTCATAAGCAGAGCATTCAACACACATACACAGAGAATAACACAACAACCATGAATCTGAATCAGCTCTTCTATTAATTCAAGATCTGTACATGGGTGTTCTTCTACAGTTCTCTACTTATCTCCTATGCTCTGGATTCTTCTAACTCTTCCTGAACTCTGAATTATGTTACAATGCACATTGAGGGTGTCTATATCCCATTTCCCTCTTTCTTCTAAAACTGTCTAATCTAATATTCAATTCTACCTACCTACATTTACTACTTATAAATGCCTCTGTTTATCTCAGACGAGAGTGGGGCACTCAAGGTATGATTACATTTTACCAAGGCACCTTCATTAAATGATCTCATTTATGTTTGGTGCATCAGCTTCAAGGGAAATTCAAAAACTTGTGTTGGACGTCTTCCAGCTGTCTTCTGCTTCCACGTTGGTTTTTCTTGTCGTGAGGGATGCTCCTGCATCATACTCCCTCACTTGAAAATTTGCATGGGCTCCTGTCCATGAGCTCCTGCATGGTCCATCCATGCTTAAGAATTTTTTCTTCATTCTCCCAGCTGGCATCTTCAACTGGATGGCCCTTCCACTTGACCAAATATTCAAAGTACTCTTTCCTCCTGGTTCTCTTGCCCACTCGTTTATCTAGTATCTATTCCATTTGTGGCTTTTCTGCAACTAGCATCTGCTTCTGCCACTGAAACTCCGGCTGTTCACCACTTGTTCTTGTTTGCACAGCTCGATATGGGTATAAATACAAGACATTGAATATCATATATATTCCAATCCTATTGGGTAACTCAACCTCATAAGCGTTTTCTCTGAATTTCTTTAGGACCCTGCATGGCCCAATTTTGTTCATCTTCAGCTTGTTGTATGTTCCTCTCAGGAACCTTTCTTTCCTCAAATGTGCCAAAACTAGATCACCAACTTCAAATTGAAGTTGTCTCCTATGTTGATCTGCTCTATGCTTGTACTCCTGGCTTAATTTCAACAACCGCTCCTTCACTCTGCTGTGAAGTTCTTTCACTGTCTCAACAAATTCTTCTACACTAGCACTGCTAGTAGCAGTCTGCTTTGAATCTCTCAATTCAGAAACTCCCCTCAGTTGTATTCCATAAACAACTTGAAATGGACTTTTCCCTGTGCTCCGATTTACTGAATCACTGTAAGCAAACTCTGCCTGCGGAAATATATTGTCCCAACTGCTATGGTGCTCTGTCACTAAGCTCCTCAACAAGTCTCCTAGACTCCTGTTGACCACTTCTGTTTGCCCATCCGTCTGAGGATGATAAGATGAACTAAACATTAGATTATTCCCCAACTTCTTCCATAGCGTCCTCTAGAAATTTCCTACAAATTTTGTGTCTTTGTCCGAAACTATGCTTTTCGGCAATCCATGAAGTCGAACAATCTCCTTGAAAAACAAATTTACGATGTGAGTCGCATCGTTGGTTTTCTGGAATGGAATGAAGTGTGCCATTTTAGAAAACCTGTCAACTACCACAAAGATTGAATCAACACCTCTTTGTGTCCTCGGCAATCCCAACACGAAATCCATGCTAATTTCATCCCACGGCTTCTCAGGTATGGGTAATGGCTGATAAAAACCCGCATTTTTCTTCCTGCCTTTTCAATGCTGGCAAATCCTACATCTGTCCACAAACCTCTTGACCTATGCTCGCATCCCAGGCCAAAAGTATGACTCGCTCATCTTTTCAAATGTATTGTCATGACCAAAGTGTCCTGCCAATCCTCCGCTGTGCTTCTCCTTCAACAAGTTCTCCCTCATGGAGCAATTCGGAATACACAGCTGATTGCCTTTAAATAGCAATCCATCCTGGATCATGTACTCTATCCACTGGCCTCTGTCTCTAAGAACTGGGTTCTCAGCTGCTTCATATGCGTTTGCAAAATCTGCATCACCTGCGTACATGTCCCTCATATCATCAAAGCCTAACGTTCTTACTTTGAACTCTTGCAACAACAAACATTTTCTGCTCAAAGCATCAACAACTTTGTTAGCAGTACCATAAATATGATTTATTACAAAAGTGAAGTTCTGCATGTATTCTACCCATTTAATATGCCTTTGATTCAACTTTTCTTGCTGAGTCACAAACTGCAATGCATGGTTGTCACTATACAAAACAAATTCCTTTGGAATCAGATAGTGCCTCCATTTTTTCAATGCTTGGATGATATCATAAAATTCTTTATCATACGTGGAGTACTTCTCCTTTGCCTCATTCAGCTTCTCGCTGAAATATGTAATCGGCCTATCTTCTTGACTCAAGACCACTCCTATAGCAAACCCGCTTGCATCACATTTTACCTGAAATGTCTTTTGAAAATCCGGCAACATCAGAATTGGTTGTTCCGTAATCTTCCGTTTCAGCAAATTGAAACTCTTCTCAGCCTCTTTTGTCCAGTGAAAATATTTATGTCTTTTCTTCACTGTATCCATCATTGTTGCGCTAATTCCACTGAAATTCCTAATGAATTTTCGGTAGAAACTAGCCAAACCATGAAAACTTCTCACCCCAAATATGTTCCTTGGTGATGGCCAATTCTTGATTACCTCCACCTTATCTGGATCCATTCTCAGCTCATTTGCAGATATAACAAAACCCAGATAAATGAGATCTGTCTTCATAAATGAGGACTTCTTCATGTTTATCAACAACGTCTCCTGCTGTAGCTTCTTCATCACTATAGCCAAATGCTTCAGATGTTCAGCCTTCATCTTGCTGAAAACCAATATGTCATCCAGGTACACGATGACAAATTTCCCAATGAAATCCTTCAGGACTTCATTCATCAACCTCATAAAGGTACTTGGTGCATTTTTCAAGACAAATGGCATGACAAGCCATTCATACAGTCCTTCGTTGGTTTTGAAGGTTGTCTTCCACTCATCACCTTCTCTCATACGAATCTGATGATATCCACTCTTCAAATCTATCTTTGAAAAAAATTTTGCTCCACTCAAGCAATCCATCAAATCATCCATTCTTGGCAATGGGAATCTATACCTGATAGTTATCTTATTGATGGCTCTTGAATCAGTGCACATCCTCCAGCCTCCGTCTTTCTTTGGACTGAGTACTGTTGGAACAACACACAGACTCAAGCTTTCCCAGACCAAACCTTTGTCCAACAACTCCTGGACCTGTTATTTAACCTCTTCATTCTCTTTTGGCGTCAATCTGTACGCGGCTTTGTTTGGCAAACTAGCTCCTGGTATGTGGTCAATATGATGACTCACACTCCTCATCGGTGGTAATGAACGAGGTAATCCTCCCATCATGAATCACATTTATGTCATACTGCCATGTTCTACCCAACAATAAATGACAAACATCCATAGGAATGACATCACATAAAATTTTGTCATTATATCCTCCTATTTTAATGTCAACTAAGCATTGTTTAGTGACATTTACCTGATGTCCCTTCTGTAGCCATGAAACATTGTATGGACTTCGATGATCAGTTGTCTCCAGCTCCAGCCTCTCCACCATCTCGGTTGAAACGAGATTATCAGTGCTTCCGTTGTCCACAATAACCTTGCATGCCCAACCCTTGGTCTTGCAAGTAGTCCTAAAAAGACTGTTCCTCTGCGCTGAATTTTCCATCTCCCTCTCTGGCGTCAAAAGGACCTTCTGCATCACTAGCGATATTCCACCTTCAGCATATTTAGCCTCAACTTCTCACCTCTGTGCCTCGATGATGTGAGTCTCTCCTGTTTCTTTCTTTTTCTCTGGACACTCAAATGACCTGTGCCCATTTTTTCCACATGTGAAGCATGTGATGACTCCACCTCTTCCTCTTCCTCTACCTCTGGTATGAAGAAACCTATCATTATCAGCATATCCTCCTCTCTGCTCAGTATGTTGTCTTTGTTTTTCAACATATGGCCCTCTCTGTGAGGTTCCACCTCTTTCAACCTTTCCCTAAGGCTTCTTCCATTCGTCCTTGGGCTTCTGGATTCTTTCTTGGGAAACCGCTTTGCCTCTGGGCTGACTTCTGCCTCAACCCCTCTGACTTTGTTTACAACTCATCTTCTCCTCAGCTTTCAGAGCCATTTGGTAAGCATCCTCCACCGTCCGGATGGTTGCCATACTTATTTCATCCTGAATTTCATACCTCAGGCCATTCATATACCTGGCCATATTTTCGTCATTACTTTCACGATGACCTACCCTGATATTCAACCTGTAAAATTCCTCAGTATACTCCTTCACTGTCATCAGCTTCTATCTCAGGTTCTTCATCCTCCTGAATAGAGAAATTTGATAATCCCTGGGAATGAATTTTTCCTTCATCTTTGCAATCATCCTGTCCCAGCTCTTAATCTTCTGCTTGCCTTGGCAATGCCTTTCAGCTTGCAGTTCATCCCACCATAAGGCTGCATGTCCTTTTAATATCGTAACAGCATGCTTGACCTTCTTATCTTCTTCGATATCTTCATAATCGAAGTAGGTGTCAAGAGCTCTAATCCAATATAAAAGCTCTTCCACATCCAGATTTCTCTCATAAACTGGAACGTCCATTTTCACCTTTGTACTCATTCTTGCAACAGCTTTAAGTAAGTGTTCGCTTGCTACATCTTCCCCTGGGATTTCTTCTTCTCTATGTCCAACATCACCTTCATCCTCAGATTCACTAATATCTCCTGTATCAGCTTTGCACCTCTGCGATGTCTCCATGTCCTCCATTATGGCACGAAGATTACGCATTTCTCTCTCCATGTCTGGATTCTATATTGGCCTACCTCTTTCTCTGGACATTTCCCTTTCCTCCTCTATATCGGGTGATTGTCTACCCCTTCTCCTCAGTGGCATGGTGAATCCTCCCTGTCCTTTGCTACAGAAAGCAAAGAATTTTTTCCGGTGCTCTAATACCACTTGATGCAGGGCATGCCAACTAGGTGGTACGCCTGCTCACAGGACCTTTCTCCTTCCTCGACTCGAAGAACTTTGAAGTTCTCCTATTTTCCCTCTCGGGAAAATTCCCCCCATAGGAAACTCTTCGGGTCTCCCTTCCTTCTATCGGGGTTCCCTCTATCGGGGTTTTGAAACTTGCAATGTTCTAGTGAATTGAATCCCCGATCCCCGATATGCTACCTTGTCGCCTTAGTCCCTCCACCGACTAAGCCTTTAGCTCATACGACTGGCTACTATAAGACCACCGTCTTATGTCCCTTATCGGGGTGTCAGGGTTTGCGGTGTCGAGCTACACAGGTACTTGGAACTCCCGATCCTTCGATCCCTGATATGCTTAGCCCTCCCAGCCAAGCCTTGGCAAATGTGACCACAATTTCCCGGGACCGTATTCCTACCTCCTGTCAGGGATACGAGGTTTGTGATGTCATAAAACACTCAACCCCAAGACTCATGATCCTCCGACTCCCGACGCGCTCCTTTATGCGTTAGCCCCTGCTATGAGCTCTACACCATGTGACCGTTAACTCGTGACCTTGGCCTTATCCCTTATCGGGGTTCGGGGTTTTGCGAGTCGAAATGCGCTAAACTTTGACAACGAAATCCCTGATTTCCCAATGAGCTTGACCTCCGTCCAGTTGACAATAGGCTCCAACACTACGGTGCTTCTCTCAGTACCACCGTGGCTGAAAGTTGTTCCCCACTGATCGGGGTTTCGCGGATCACGATTTCGAAGTGCATGAATCACTCATCACCAGGATCCCCGATATGCCGATGAAATCCAAACTCAGACGGATTTGGCTCTTGGTAAGGACTTCCTCCGACGATGTAGATCTCTACCACTTGTCCACTAGATGAACGGTCCTAATCTTGTCGGTAAATCGCAGATCGCGATTCTGTGTGACAAGAGTTTTGTATTCTCGAAAACTCTGATTCCTGAATTCCGAGATCTCCCAACACATGTCCCACACGATGGACGGTCCTCCGCCTATCGGGATATTGCGGGTCGCGATTCCTGATGTCGTGATTTTCTGCTCCCTTGGAAATCCCAATGACTTCAATAACCCGATGACCTGTTTGGGACTTCTCCTCTACGAGCTAGGGCTTAACCCCTGTGTAACTTCTCGAGATCTGACGACTGACGAGAAATCACTTGCTGATCCAATGGCTCAGCAGCCTCACGAGCTTGGGCTCTGGTGTGGTCGTAACCTCCTCGCAACTCCTTGAGATCCAACGGCTGACGGATTTGACCGATCTCCTCTGTAATATCCTGACCATCTATTTCTTCCCTCCTTGGAGATTTCTCACACTTTCAGCCTCAAAGAGGTTCTTTGCACGCACTCCTTGTGGAAGTTCTTCGATATCTTTCTCAGTTTCACGACTGAGACTCTCCTTGGCTTGCGCACTCCTTGCACGACTCGAGTGACAAAATTCCATTCCTGGGTGAATGCGAACAAAAGTTAAGCTATCTGAGATTTCTGTTGACGCACTCCTTGCGGACGGATTCAACTGCACTCATTGCAGGAATCTTTACTCAGATAGAAAAAAAAATTGTAGCTCCTTCCACTTCCCCTCTGATTTCAATATCAGCACATGAAATCATATACACAACATAACAACAATTACATAACAGGAAGTAGATACTCATAAGCAGAGCATTCAACACACATACACAGAGAATAACACAACAACCATGAATCTGAATCAGCTCTTCTATTAATTCAAGATTTGTACATGGGTGTTCTTCTACAGTTATCTGCTTCTCTCTTATGCTCTGGATTCTTCTAACTCTTCCTAAACTCTGAATTATGTTACAATGCACAATGAGGGTGTCTATATCCCGTTTCCCTCTTTCTTCTAAAACTGTCTAATCTAATATTCAATTCTACCTACCTACATTTACTACTTATAAATTCCTCTGTCTATCTCAGATGAGAGCGGGGCAGTCAAGGTATGATTACATTTTACCAAGGAGCCTTCATTAAATGATCTCATTTATGTTTGGTGCATCAGCTTCAAGGGAAATTCAAAAACTTGCGTTGGACGTCTTCCAGATGTCTTCTGCTTCCACATTGGTTTTTCTTTTCGTGAGGGATGCTCCTGCATCACAGAACCCATGGGAGAAGAAGTAGGTCAAGGAGTGGTAGCCGACATATTAGTCTCTCCCAAAGACATTCTGATAGGGAGACACACAGTAGTTCAATCCCATCCCCTACCAGAAAACATCAAAAATCTGGAAAGGAGGAATTGAAAGGGGAGATGAACAAAATTAAGCCTCCAACATTTGATGGAGAACATAAGAAGGAGGAAGATGACGAGACATGGTTGCTTGGCATGAATAAATACTTCCAACTGTAGAATTATTTCACCCATGCAGAAGGAAGAATTGCAATGTACCAACTGAAAGGAAAAGCATCCATGTGGTGGGATCAGTTTGTGCAAGTGCAGCACATCAGAGAGAAAGAGGTCACTTGGAAGGAATTTAAGAGGTATTTCGAGAAGAAATACTTGACTAAAATATACTATGACAGAAATATGAAGGAGTTCTTCGAACTCAAGCTAGGTAGCATGACTATTGATGAGTATGAACGAAGTTTTCTGGAACTATTGAAGTATGTTCCATTCATCAAAGACGAGGCTGTCAAGATTCAGAGGTATCTGAGTGGACTACCAACTTCCATTGGTGACAAGATTCAATATGATGATCCTAAGACTATGGAAGAAACAATAAGAAGGGAGAAATGATTATACGAACAACAAAGAGAAAAGCCTACCTTTCGAAAGGCTTGGGATGACCAGAAGAAGTTTAAGAAAGAACAGAGGCAGAAGGGAAACATGCCTCTCTTTTTCAAGAATGGCCCTGGGGAATAGTCATCCTTTAGAGACCCCAAGAAAGTTGAAGGGAGTGAGCAGGTGCCAAGACCGCCACCTATGGAGTGTTGGGGTTGTAAAGGGAGTCATAGGTACAGAGACTGCCCCCACAGAAAAGACAAAGCAAGAACTATCCATACTGTTCAACAAGCTAAAACAGTGGAGGATATGGGCAGTAGAATGTCGAGGAACTACGCAGCCCTGGACAATAAGCAAGTAGAATTTCAATTGCACATGATTGGGGTGGAAGGTACGATCAACAATCGACCACTTGTTATTTTAATTGATTCAGGGGCTAGCCATAGTTATGTAGATCCTAGAGTGGTGGAAAGTTTGCATCTAATGAGGAGCCAACATGAGAAGTCTTGGTTAGTGCAGTTGACCACAGGGACCAAGAGGAAGGTCACTGAATTGGTTAAGTCCTGTTCAGTGGACATGAAAGGAATGAGCACTAAGGCTGAATTGAACATTCTGACTTTAGGCTCATACGATTTCTTAATTGGGATGGACTGGTTGGACCAGCACCATGCCCTTCTGGATTGCCGTAACAAGATATTTACATGTCTGGACGAAGAGGGAAATTAGGTAAAAGTCCAAGGAATTCCCAGAGCTGTGGCTGTGAGGGAAATCTCAGCCATGCAACTGAAGAAATGTTACCGGAAAGGCTGTCAATTATATGCAGCTCAGGTGGAAGAAGCATCTCGAGATGTAGTATCGAATCTGGAAGATCATGAAGTACTCAAGGAGTTCAAGGATGTATTTCAGGAGGTACCTGGACTACCTCTAAGGAGGGACATCGATTTTTATATAAATTTGATGACTGGAACAACTCCAGTTTCGAAAGATCCTTATAGAATGAGTACACTAGAGCTGAAGGAGTTGCAATTGCAGCTCAGAGAGCTACTAAAGAAAGGTTACATTCACCCCAATGTGTCACCATGGGGGCCCCGGTCCTATTCGTGAAGAAGGAAGATGGGGCGTTGAGGCTGTGCATTGATTTTCGATAGTTGAATAAGGTCATTGTCAAGAACAAGTATCCTTTGCTAAGGATTGATGATTTTTTTGATCAGTTGAAGGATGCGGAAATATTTTCGAAAATAGATCTCCGATCAGGATATCACCAAGTGAGAATAAAGGATGAGGACATCAGTAAGTCCGCCTTTAGAACAAGGTATGGTCATTATGAGTTCATGGTGGTGCTATTTGGATTGTCCAACGCACCTGCTATTTTCATGTGCTTAATGAATGGAGTGTTCAGAAATTATTTGGACAAGTTTGTCATAGTCTTCCTGGATGATGTCTTGGTGTATTCCAAGACAGAGGAAGAACATGAGAAACACCTGAGAATGCTGCTACATGTGTTGAGAGAACACCAGCTATATGCAAAACTGAGCAAGTGCTCTTTTTACCAAAGGTAGATCCATTATTTGGGGCACATTATATCTGAAGAAGGGATTGCTATGGATCCTGAGAAGGTACAGGCCATTCGATAATGGCCAATGCTAAGGAATGTGGCAGAAGATAGATATTTTATGGGTCTGGTAGGCTACTATAGGAGGTTTATAGCCTGATTCACAAAGATAGCTCATTCTATCACTTCCTTGCAAAGGAAGGAGAAGAAGTTCCAGTGGACTAAAGAATGTGAGAGCAGCTTCCAGCGATTGAAGCAGCTGCTAACTAGTTCTCTTGAAGATTTCAGATCCAGACAAGGATTATGTAGTGTGCACAGATGCATGTAAGGAGGGGCTGGGAGGAGTTCTCATCCAAGAGGAATTTGTAGTTTGTTATGAATCTTGAAAGTTGAAGGAACATGAGAAGAATTATGCCACTCACTATTTAGAGCTGGCAACAATCATCCACACCTTGAGGAAATGGAGACATTACCTCATCGGCAAGAGATTCGAGTTGAGAATAGACCATAACGGTCTGAAGTTTTTTATTTGATCAACTGACCATAAATGCCAAGAAAATCAGATGGCTGGAGTTTCTGTGCGAATATGACTTTGATATCAATCATATCAAAGGGAAAGAAAATAAGGTGGTTGATGCACTTAGTAGAAAAGTGCACGAATTACATGCTACAACCATTAGCATGTACCAGACTGAGATGAAAGAAAAAAATTTGGAAGATGCAAATGCTGATTTGCAGTACAAAAATATTGTAGCAAAGCTACAACAACGTGAGAGACCACAGGCCAAGGAAAGTTACACCTTGGGAACTAATGGTTTACTTCTATATAAAAATAGAGTGTATGTACCCAATGTCCAAGAGTTGAAGCTGGCAATTCTAAAGGAGATGCATAATGTGGCTTATGCTAGACATCCTGGATATCAGAAGACTGTGGCAGTAGTCAAAGGCCATTATTTTTGGCCGAGTTTGAAGAAAGAAATCGATGAATACATCGCCAGGTGTATGGAGTGCCAAAAGGTTAAGGCTGAGCATAGGCACCCAGCAGGGTTGCTGCAGCCTTTACCTATTCCTGAATGGAAATGGGACATGGTAACAATGGATTTTATCACAGGATTTCCCAGAACAAGCAAGCAGGATGATTCAATCATGGTGGTGGTGGACAAGCTTACTAAAGCTACCCATTTTATTCCACTGAAAACCACCCACAGAGCAGTAGATGTTGCTGATATCTTCTTAAAAGAAGTTGCACGCTTGGATGGAATTCCTAAGACAATTGTGTCTGATAGGGACCCGAAATTCACTTCGAATTTCTGGAAAGGACTGTTCAAAGGATTCGGAACGAATATGAACTTTAGTACAACGTATCATCCCGAGTCTGATGGACAGACAGAGAGAGTGAACAGAGTAATAGAAGACATGCTAATAATGTATGTGATGGATAAACCATCAAGGTGGGAAGACTAACTGCATTTGGTAGAATTCGCCTACAATAATGGGTATCATGAATCATTGAAGATGAACCCATTCGAAGCGCTTTATGGAAGAAAGTGCAACACTCCAGTGAGCTGGGATAATCCAGCTGACAGAGTAGTAGTTGGGCCTGAGCTGCTCAAAGAGATGGAAGATCAAATGATAAAAATTAAACATAATCTAAAAGCTTCCCAGGATAGGCAGAAAAGTTACGCTGATAGTAACAGAACCCATAGAGAATTCAAAGTGGGTGACTATGTTTTCCTGAAAGTGAAAACTAACAGGAGTTCCCTAAAGTTGGGAAGTTGCGCCAAGTTGGCTGCGAGATTTTGTGGGCCATTTGAGATCCTGGAAAGGATTGGGCCGGTTGCATACATGCTTGCATTACCTGCATCTATGACTGTAAATAATGTGTTTCATGTTTCACTTCTTAAGAAATATGTACCTGATGCTAATCATGTTATCGATTGGAATGTGATTCAGGTGGAACCAGAAGGTGTCCTGCAAGTGCATCCTATGCGTATATTGGACAGGAAAAGAAAACAGCTCCGGAATCGAGCTATAGAGCTTGTAAAGGTCCAATGGACCTGGTACAGTCCTGAGGACGCGACATGGGAGTATGTAGATGTTATGCGGGCAGAGTACCTGCATCTTTTTGAAAATTTTTGAAAATCTTACAGATGTTGTGTAAAGTTGCACTGAGGACAGTGAAGAAATAAGGGGAGGGGGATTGCAGTGTCCCCAAGGCCGAGCCCCGTTGTAAACCAAGTTCTGAAAGAAATTGTGATTATGTTTTATAGGATGGTGAGCCAAGTTCTTATAAGCTGGAGACTTATGCGTTTGTTAGGCCAGGGAGCCTAAGTGTTGAAGGCCAGGAGCCTGCTGTTGTACTTGTATGTATGCAGAACATTTAATAAAATATAAACATCGCCAGGTGCAGACCGACCACGATGAATGAGTGAAGGGGGACTGAGCATCCACAGAGTGGGCAAGGAATTAGGGGCTGGAAGGTGGGAAAGGGGCTAAATGTTGAGCTTGGGGGCTAAGACTAGGGGGCTTAAGCCTGGGAATAATATTTTAATATTATTCCAAAAAGACATGTGCATTTTGTGTTTTATCCTAAGTTTTGGCAAGGGAGGACGCACAAGGGTGATGCGTACTGGTGGAACGCATGCAGTTCCATGGGTGTCAAGTGTCAAACCTGACACATGCGAATAAACAGCCAGGGTGAGCCGTGAGAAAGGCCCCTCCTCCTCCATTCAACCCTCGGACTGCCAGAAGGTGAACTGGTCTGACTCCTGCAGAGAAACCCTCGTGCATCCTCTGAACCAAAAAGGTGTGTATCTGTGTTTGTTCCGAGATAGTCGGTACATCTCCTGTCTGAACAGTTCGAACCTGCATTGACCCCTGCGTGGATTGTTTGTCATGCATCCCTGACAACCAGAGCGTGAGTCTATCTTATGTTGGTGGATTGGGAAATAAGAAATGACCTGCCATTGTTGAACCTGTTGGAAAGCCCGTGTCTGTTTTCCCCGTGGGTTGTTGTGAACACGCAGTGCTGGACTATGTGGGGTCTTGTTGGCCAGTGGTACAACGCTCTCTCCAGGTGAGAGAGGTGATTGAGGTTGGTAGAATAGGTTGTTGGCTTGTGAGCGATTCTCTCCAGGTGAGAGAGTGCGTGGAGGAAGGAGAGGACTCCTGGAAGGAACCCTGTAGCTGCCACAGAGCCAAGAGACTTCTGGTCCAACCTGTTCCTGTAACTCAAGGAAAGGGATATTGGCAACCGAAGGACTATCTAGGTGATAGAGAAGGTGTATTCTCGTGGGGTGGAACAGGCATGTGGGGAATGAGGGACTATGGGTAGTGAGCATGGGAGGTTCCTGGGAGAGAATTCCTTCCTTGTGGTTGTGTGTTGTTTTCCCTGTAACCTCAGCTAGCCTAGCATTCCTTGTCTTGGGGTGGAGCTTAGTCCTAGCTCGGGGGTGACCCACTGCTGAGCTGATGAGCAGTGTGGTCTAAGGCTGGGAGGTTGGTGGAAGGCCTACACTTGGTTGGTGGAATCTACCATTGATAAAGATAAGTATCTGATTATGTTTTAATCATGTTTTGTATGACTATGCTGCTTTTGTATCATGTTTTCCGTTGTGTATATGAATTAATATGAAAAGCTAATTGCTTGTTGATTATGGCAGTAATTCATATGAATACTCTATGTTGAATGTGATTATGGTTTAAATGCATGTGGGTTAAATAACATCTGTATGAGTTATGTACAAAGTGGTGTTATAGTCTTCTTTTAAGAGTGACTAAACCTTAGTAGCAGAAAAGGTGCGCTACACTTATGTTTTACGCAGTAGAGTGTGCTACACCCACTGTCTACGACTGGTGTACCTCACTGCTGACCAATATGAAATCTCAGTTGATAGAGTGCAAATAAGGGAGTAAGTGAAACTTTGGGTTTTCCTCTATTCTTTGCAGCTTCTTTTTTGAGTAGGTTCCAGGTCTAGGATCTAGAGTGGAGGTTCTTCCTAGAGGACCACATGATCCAACCATGGTACGGTGGATCGAGGTCATGAGATGGCAGGGGGGAGGTAGGGTGACCACACCTTACACCGATGATTTTTTCTTTTGGTGGTGGTGGTATATCATTGCGTTGAATGAATATCCCTATGCAGGGATCAATTTTTGAGGAGATATTAATATGCCACTTCCTCCAGGGGTTGCCTACGGTGATATAGGTAACAAATTTTTAAATATTTCATTTTTTTGTATTTTTTTATTTAAGGAACAAAAATATTTTTGGGATGGTGTTTTAGTATTAACTAGACACTTGTGTAATCACAGACGTGGGTCTGCAATGGCCAGAGGGATTCCTACGACATAGACGGAGGAACCAGGGAGATGAGGCGGTTGGAGGAGAAGCAGAGAGAGTCCTACAAAATGTGCAGGGCAACCTGTCTCATTTGACATAGAGGATTCCTATGGTTCAAGTAGAGGATCTACCCTAATCCATGTAGTGACAGGTGGTTGGTGTACCTAGAGCATGGGTACGACTCTTCCGGCATCTCGCAAATGCTGTGGTCTGCTACCATGAAACACATCTGGCGCCACAGGCGTAGATGTCGTGGGATATGTATACCGACTGTATATGTGTATTGAGGGTTTTAGCCCCAATTTTGTAATATAAACACCATATTTTGAAATATATAAAAAAGGATCTTTGGATTTACTTATATCTTACAATGTGTACATTGATTTAATGGTTTTCTTTGCTTTAATAATGTGACAAATGCCAATCTAAAACGTAGTTAGCATAGGCATTGGATACATGATTAGAACTCATAGGAATGTGATAATATGTAATAAAATCAAATTTTCATTCTAAAAGGCGTACCCGTAGGAATTGATGGAGTAAAGTAGGATCATGCACGCGGTAACGACCGTTCAACTGACATACTACTAACTGGGAATCCAGGCAAACTTTTAAAGAGCGAATGCCATGCAAGATAACATTGCGCAAAAGTTCTATGACGATGCTATATTCGGCCACATTATTCATGGATGGCCCTAGGCATGAGCCACCTGAAGACACCAGTAGAACCTTAGGTGAGTAAACCACCCAAGTAGTGGAAGCCAAGTTTTGTGTATGATGACTAGCTTCGTCTGCGAATTCTAGGTAGACCGAAGACTTCGTTGACATCTACCAACAAAGGGAAAACTTGATAATAAATATAAAGACAAAAGAAAAGGAGAAAAGAGATGTATATACACTAAATTTACATTAGTATACAAAGAGTTCTGCCCAAGGCTAGGGCTCAAGCACAATACCTTTTCAAGTAGAGCCCATTTTTGGGCTTGTCCAACTTATTCCCTTCATAATCTTCTAATTCGTAGGCTCCTTTTTCTAGGACACATCACACAATGTAAGGACTGTGCCACATGGGTTTAAACTTGCCTTCCCCTAGCAGTTCTTTGGCTTGATCATACAAGAGGACCAAGTCACCCTCAACATACAACCGGGGGAAAACATACTTGTCGTACTGAACCTTGACACATTTCTTGTTTGCCTCAATAGCTGTAAAGGCATCTCGATGTTACTCATCAAGACTCTCTAGGTGCACAAGGTGTGGCTCTAAATATGAAGTGTCAGGTAGGAGCTCGAATGTCAACTTGAGAGAAGGGATATTTCATTCAACAGGAAGGATCAACTCCATACCATGCACTAACTGAAAAGGGGAAAAACTGGTGGCAGTCTTAACCGAGGTTTGGTATGCCCAAAGAGTGAGATATAGCATGATGTGCCAATTGGAATTACTCCGACTTACAGTTTTTTGAAAAATGGTCTTGAGAGACTTGTTGATGGCCTCTACTTGCCCATTTTCCTGGGGGTAATAAGGGGATGAATGACCATGTCTAAACCCCAGCTTAGATGCTATTTCTACCATCATTTCATTCTGAAAGTGACTGCCATGATCAATGACAATCTCACTCGGGATGTCGAACTGGGCGATAATATGGTTGAACACAAAGAAGGTTGTAGTCTTCCCATTGGATTTTACGGTAGGCATGGCTTCATCCTACTTAGTAAAGTAGTTGATGACCACGATAATGTGTTAATGCCCCCCAGTCGAAGTTGGGTTGCAATCGATGAAATCTACTGATCCGGATTATTTTCGGCACGAAATGAGAGCGGAGATATAATAAAGAAATGCACAGCGATATCGCGTATATCCAGTAATCTAACATAAATATATCAGAGATGCAACCATAAACACAGAGATACAGTAATACACAATTTCTATTAATGAAAGAAATGTACAGAGACTGTAAAAATACAGAGTGAAAGACTCGCTAGAATGGTGGCATCTTATCTCTGAGAAGAGATGTGACGGCTACTCGCATTCGCAAGAAGATCATTACAATGAGGCTCTATAGGCCTTTTTACAATAATTGGGAATGCCAAAAGTCCTAGACATCCAAAAACCTAACCCTAGGAGATGAAGCGCCAAAAGTCATGTGGGCCCCGTTTGGGTAAGTTGGTGCATCAACTTCCCGGGGTCGTAACTTTTGCATACG
>ML797245.1:20209-80855 GCA_009831015.1 Picea engelmannii | reverse complement strand
CGATCTCAAAAAACCTTCATTTAGGCCCTCAAAATGGCCCCGGAAGCTAAAACCTGCTAAAAATAGTAAATTGCCAAAATGGCCAGAAAACTGTTTTGAGCCATTTGGAAAAGGTGGGTGGCCCCCGATATCCACCTGGATCATCTACCCCCCATTTGGTGAAGGGATCGATAATGATGACTAGGTGAAGAGGGGCTGGATGCGAGCGCATTTTCCAAGTGAACACCTGGCAGGGGTCACACTTCTTAAACTCTTTGATACAATCTTTAAAGATAGTGGGCCAGGAATAACCAGCTCATGCGATTTTTTGGGCTATCGCAAGCCCGGATAGGTGACCACCACAAGCCACTTTGTGGAAATAGTTTAGGATTGACTTGGCTTCCTCATGATTTAATCAATGATGCAAGATATTATCTACTCCTTGGAGATACAAAGTGTTTCCAATGATGGTATACTTTTTGGCTTGGTATCTAACACACTGTCGATCATCTCACGAGAGATGCTGAGCGAACTTCGAGGTTTGAAGATATAAAACAATGTTTTCATACCAGGGATCAGACAATGAGACAAGGAAAATGTGTTCGTCTTCAAATGAATCAACATGGATAACATCCTCGTCTAAGAGTGGAAAATCGGATATTAACTCTGCAAAAACTAGTGATTTCTTGGACTTGGCTGAAGTGAAGTCGAGATCAAATTCTTGTAAGATGACAATCCATTTATTATATTTTCCCCCGATGATACATCTAGTAAGGACGTATTGAAATAGATTGACATCGGAAACCACCGTAGTCTTGCAAAGAAATATATAGTGACTTAAGCGTTGGACTGTGTGAATGACAGCCAAAGCTAGATTTTTAACATGAGAGTATAAGCTCAGGACTGACTAAATTTTGACTGAGATAGTAGATGACGTGCTCATGGAGCTCATCATCCTCTTGAACTAGAACCATACCAATCGTCTCTGCCGACGCGAAAATATACAACAGGTAATCTCTACTGTAATCAGGAGATTTCAGCAGAGGGGTTGATACCAAGGCTTTCTTCAAAGCATCGAAAGACTCTTGGGCTTGCTCATCCCTGATAAAGGGGGTGTATTTCTTCAAGAGGCACATGAAACCCTTAGTAATATTGGCATAATTCACTATGAACCGACGTAGAAAGTTAGCTTTTCCCTGTAAACCTTGAAGCTGTCTAATTGTGCGTGGGGGAGGCAACTAAAGTATTGCATCAACCTTAAGAGGATCTACCATGATCCCAATCTTGGAAACTAAAAATCCTAAGAGACGACCAGACTTAATGCAAAATATGCATTTATGAGGGTTTAGACGGATTCTATAGTAACAACATCTTTCAAAAACTAGCTGAAGGTGTATAACATGATCCACTTTCTTGCAAGAGTGAGCAGCAAGATCATCTAGGTAGGCTTCTACTATGTGCTTGAGATCGTGAAAAGCGAATGTCATGGCACATTGGAAGGTTTCTCCGACGTTTTTAAGGCTAAAAGGAATTTTCCAGTATGCAAAAGTAACCCAAAGACATATAAATGTCATCTCGTGTTGGTCCTCAGGTTTGATCTGGATTTGTTTATAGCCTAAAAATCTGTCGATAAAAGAAAATATATCACTTCCCACACACTCATCAAGAATCTGATTAATGAAAGGCGTGGGGAAGTTATCTTTAGGACAAGTGTTCAGGTCATGAAATTCCATACACACACAGACGATTCCTTTCTTTTTATTTACGGGAAAAGGATTGGATACCCATTCGATCAAGGGAACCGAGTAGATGAAGCCGACGTTAAGAAGCTTCTCCACCTCTACCTTAATATCAAGGGCATTCCTAGGATTCACAGCTCTAAGATGTTGTTGAATAGGTTTAGCACCCAGGTAACTTCTAATCTCATGTTCGACACTCTGAGGGTCGATCCCTGGCATCTCTTCATATGACCAAGAAAATACATCTCGAAATAATTTGAAGAGATTGGTGTAGATCAAAATTTCTTCTGGTGAACAATCCACACCTATATTTACATTCAGAATCTTGCTAAGGGTATGAGAGATATCGATCGAGACGGTAGGAGAAATACTCGCCATATTTCTTTCAGCATAAATTCCATGCGTATCAAGTGGAACTACGACGTGACCGACTATCTCACTCATGGTAGACCCAAAGTCACATTTCTCGATTATTTGAAGACTTGGGAGAAAATAGGATCGATGATGCATGTCATCCTAAGGTCTCTTGGAACCATTCATGGCTTCAAGGATGGCTTCATTCGAAGGAAAAGTCTCATCTAGTAAATCATGCGAACAAGATAACAAGGTGGCCCATACAGGCCTAAGAACATGATCCTCCTCGTCCGTTGTAACATCCCCGACCACCAATAGGTCGGGGGCATGCCACTACTCAAACACTTTACTTAGCTCTGAAACCATTTTGTAACATCCCCGACCATCCATGTGGGGCCATGCTACGCCAAAGAACACTTACATTCTCTCTGCGGAACATATTGTAACATACCCAACATCTAATCTGAGATATGCCACATAAAATTTTCTAACTGCATACAATTAAAATATATACACACAGAACTCTTGTGGAAGCATTATATATAAGACGTAAACATACAAATACATCCGTAAATGCATGAATTCATACTGAAATAACAGTAAATGCATACATGCAACATATATAGGAAATGCCCATAAAATATAAACACAGTTATAAATCATACATAGGGTAAATCTGTAAAACTAAGCATGAAAATAATAATGCAGCATGTAAATTTATCACACAATTGACACTTATCTTGGTAAGAGTATCACCAACTACGTGTAGACCTTCCACAAACCTCGCATCCTTAGACCACATTGTTCATCACTCTCAACAGTGAGTCACCCCCGAGCCGGGACTAAACTCCACTCGGGTAAAGGGTTCCTAACCAGGCTAATGGCTCATGGAAAATATGAAAGACTCCATCACAGGTGCCTACTCAAACTAATAGCCTACAGTCTCTCATTCCCCACATGCCTGTCCCACCCAAGGAAGTGTGCCCCTTATCTACTCAACAGTCCCTTGACTGCCCCACTTCCCTTCCAGGGCTTTAACAACATGTTGGATAGGAAGTCTCAGAGTCCTGCAGCTATAGTTTATCACCTTTAGGAAGTCATCTCCCAACAATTCTCTCACCTAGAGAGAAATTGCTCATGGGCCTGACAACCTGCCTCTTCACTATCCCATGGGCCTAACAACTGCTTCTTCAATCCAGCTCCCCAGCTAACCAGCTACACAAACCTATATGGCCATGGATACGAGTTATGGTACAGTGACAGAAAGTATGGAGGATAAATGACTGCATGAATGAAAATGGTCATGGAACCATGGCTGAATGATGGAAGGAATCCTGGAAAAGATCATCATCTGAATGATGGGGGGAGAATTTTGTAAATGAGTTAAGTCCCAACAATATGTATGCATGTTTCCAACTTGACACTTGTCATGTTGGGAGCTACTTTGGCCCACTTGTCCCCAACATTAGAACTCAGGATAAAATAATTATCCATACTTTATGTTTTAAGAAATATTAATATAATATTCCTTTTTGGCTCAAGTTCCCTAGCTTATCCCCTTTCCTTAACTTAGCCCCCCCCTTTCCCTAACTAGTGGACTTTAGTCCCCCATCTATTTTATCATGGTCAGTCTGCGCCCAACGATGTATTTTATATTAAACATGAGACATATACAAAAATAGGCGCACTGGCCTTTAACATCTAGGCTCTCTGGCCTTAATTCAAAACATAAGCATCCTAGCTTATAATAACTAGCTCACCAACCTATAAAACACAATATATATATAAAGGCTCCTTGGCCTCAACATCGCGCGCACTTAAGATTTTGTGCGCGGTATCCTGGAATGTGCACACTTCCTCATTTTACTATGTAGTACATGCACGCACTATGCCATGAAATGTGCATACAAAAATTATATCAAAACAATTCACCAGCTTGCAAACATTATTATATTTACAATTGGTTCAGCCTAGGGATATCACAATCCCCTCCCCTTATTTATGCACTGTCCTTAGTGCATTATATACCATGTACCATTCCAATTCTCAAAAATTTCCAATTTTTAGCTATTGAAAGCTTGTTATCCATCTAGTGCTGTACTTTCCAACACCCATTCTCATACTCATACTGCAACTAGAAGTCAATTGCTCTATTCCATAGAGCTTCTTCAGGAAATAATTTAGGTAATTGTTCCTTATTACATGCTTCAATTATACTTCATTGAAGCAACAACTAGTTGAAGATCCATGACGTTCCACCTAGCCTTATATCTCACTGTTGATAAGCTCTCAACAACATACCATTCCCAAGCATGGGATATGAATTCATCGGGACAATGGCTTCCCAAGATAACCACGATCCACAAGAAATATCAACATAGTCTAGGCCAAGGTACCAAACTCAACATCTCTCCAACCAATGGTCTCTCTTACCCACATGCCTGTACAACCCAAGGTAGTATGCACCTTCACTATCCAACAGTTCATCGACTGCTCAACTTCCCTTCTAGGGCTTCAGCACAGGCCAGACAAAAAGTCTCAGAGCACCGTGGCTCCAGGAGTTCCCACTTTAATCATTATCATCTCATCTGCATCATACATATGCAATTATCATGAGAGAGAATTATAAAAATTCCATTTTATAAATCAAATTAATTTCATAAGGAATTCGACTTTTCCCAAATATGAAATTCTATTTATATTGCATAGAACCAACAAATTGTCAGCATTTTCTGTATATCCTAATTCAACATGTATAACACCTTATGCCATGATATTAGAATTTCCTGCACCTAGCAATTCAATCACAATTACCAAACAATTTAACCAAATATAATGCCTCGTCATTCTATTCATATCCGTGTTCATAATTAGCAACAACAAGTTCACTTCTTCAATTTTCTGAACATAAATTCTCTGCAGTCACTATTCCTGTGACCACCTCACTTGCAACTTTCCTGTTGTAATGTTTATCGGTTCCTAAAATGTTCTCAACTTCATGAGTTAGCAACATTTCAACCATTAGTATAATTATTTCCATGTAAAAACATATATACATGCACTCACAAAATGCATTCAACAAAATTCATTTAAGTATACAATTCCATCATGTATGAGTGCAACTCTGCCACTTACCAAGCATGAGTACAACTCTCAATGCCTATTTATTCAATGCACCCTTGCATTGATTTTCATAATGAGATTTATCTAAGTCATGCATCTCACCATTCATAAATTGGAAATCTGGCCAATGTCTTGACACATCTCCACACACTTCCCATTGTCTTCACAATTACTTGGATGCCTTCCTTTTCGACCTGAACACTACACCAAGAATACAATTCTGTAGTGTTTATTAGTGTTAGAAAAAAGTTTGCAGTCCAAGTTTTATTTTATGTAGGAAGCTCATTGGGTATTTGTGTGGCACAATCTTTCTATAACCATACCTTGCCATATCCAACCCTGTCCTGATCTCATACATGACTAGATTTCTTAGCATCATTCCTATAACAAGTTATTATCTTTTATTTTCTCTAGTTATTTGCTCATAACCAAATTAACATGACATGCTACTATGTCAGTGTGTGCATTCAAAAGCTAAAATCTTTGATAAATATAACAGGCCTATAGCCTTTACCACACTTAGTGGTAACTTAATCCTGTCAATGCACTTAAACAATACCATACAACATAGTTTAAAATTCAATTTGGGGAAATTCTTACCTATATTTCCCTTTGGCAATAATACAACATAATTTCTAAACAGGAATACTTACCTACATGGCTGCCATTAGACAAGTTTAATGCTACCTGATTAGTTGATGACAATAGAAGCTCTTATGCCTCCTTATTAGTCTTATAATCAACATTCCATCCTTCTGTTGCTTTCTTCCATATGCAACAACATTATCAACAACATTTGCAAACATGCAAGCATTCTCATTTTATGGTTGTCCCAACCAGCCATAAAATACTTGCTACTATAGTAATTGCAACAACTTCTTTCTTCCTGTATCACATTTACTTGATTACCCCAAAATTCTTCTATTCTTCTGGATTCCCGAATCTTTAAGTGATCTTCACTGTAACCACTGTGCATAATTATTTCTGATATGAGCACTTTCTAGTCCAAAGCACTCTTGGCTGCCTTTGTTCTTCCATCCAAATACTAGACTGATATTAACCTTTAACTTTTGTTTACTACCTGGATCCATCTATTCCAACTCATACTTGGATGAGTTATAATTCCCATCATGTTGTATTATAGACTATGGATCTTCAACATCCATTTATTTTTTGGATTGAGCTATTTCAGCTCATCCTTGACTGAATAATTTAGTATTTGAGTTTTCTTGCATTCTTCTCCACTCCTTGCCAACTAGCCTCAACTTGGCTTGCATAGCTAATTTCTTATCATTTTGTAGGGATGCACATCTGCCTTCTTCCTTGGATATATAGAATTAATTAAAAGCACTTAATGCTACCTTTAATTTACTAACATAATTTCAAGTGGTACTTCCACCCCCTGGAAATGTCACTCATGGCTCTATGATACTTGAGATGGATTCTTCTCAAGCATCACCTCTTTTACATTCAAAACTATGCATAGAACCATTTTCCTTTTCATGGTTCTTTACTGACTCTCTACAAAGATTCATTTCAATTTTAAGTCTTTCTTGGCTTTGACATCTCCATGTTAATGTTGAAATATCTTCAATACCCTTGGAATGCATTAATAATATCTACTAGTATTCTTATTTTCCTCTTGGATTGTTTTCATTCATTCCCATTTGCTTGATATCTATCTCATGAATTCTTCTTCCATTATCTTAGCATGTTCATGGACTTGCAACTACACATTTGCTGATATTAATTTTCAACATTCCACTATTATTCGGATCCCTTTGATCCAACTCCTACATGATCCAATTCTATTTCTAGTCATGTTGTCTGAGTAACCTTGGACAGTTAACACCAACTTCCTTCTTGAGGTACTTGATTTATCCTTTCCTTAACTGATCATATCAGTACTTGGATTTTCCTATTGTCTATTACTTTCCCTTGTCTTGACCAATCTGATTTCAACCTGCCTTGCACAATCTAGTTCTATCATGCCATAAATAATGCCCTTCATACCATGCTTCCACTGCGCACTTTGATAACCATAAGGGAAGCATTACTCTCATTTCATAGCTAATTCATGGATATGATGCACCCCTTATCCAATATGCAATAAGCCTCTTTCTTTATTTGATTATTGCCATATAGGTAGTCAATTCCTTTTATAATATATTTGACTCCCATGTATTGCTTAATCTGTATATTGGTTTCTTTGGGAGTGAATGCACTTTCACTAATTCATTCACTACATGATCTATTCCTCTGTCCGGATTCCATTCAATATTTGACTAACATGAGAGGACTTCCTGTAGTGGCCTCCCAAAATTTTATGGCTGCACTCAGATTCATACCTTGACGTTTTGTGGTCTTGGCTTTTGATCATCTTATGAAATATTTTGTCATAGCACTCTTTCCTTGAGTACCTATGCTTATTTTTAACTAAACTTCAACCTTCTCACCTGTTAATAACTCAATTTTTTTTAACCAAAACCACTTTCGCCAAAGTCCCAATGTCACGTGTTTCAATATGTCAAAACCACCACTCGTGGGATGGGCAATGGTTAGTCAGATCACCCTATTTCACTCATTCAGTACTTCACAGTTGTATTATGTCAGGTGAACGCCACCATGTAACGAACTCAAAATATAATCATTTGAAATGGATTAGCTGAGCATGGAAAACCAACGTACTTGTACATAATTCCATCTGTGATTCATGATTAGGACTCTATAACTACCAATTTTCAAGTATGGAGGCATCATCTTATCCATATATGGAGTAATCTCCAACTTTTCTCGACCTTCTGATCTCTGTAAAAGCATTTCAGTGTCCAAAAAATTGAGGTACATGGAAAAAGCTATATCCAGTGAGAATGGTTATTCAGGCGACATGGTATATTTTTCTACGAGTAAGGAGGAAAGGTTAATTGCACATATAAAAGTGACTAAGTTCCACATAGAACCTTCTATAGACTCGAAATTGGAAGTCAGGCTAAATCCCATTAGGAGGGATCTAGTCATCAAAATGGGAGCTATTAAGAAGAAACAGAGCAAGCAACAGAAGAATGAAACCATAGCTGAAACGACTGAAAGTGTTGGAGAGGATCAACCGGTCTAGTTAGATACTCTAAAGGAGGAGATCGCTAAGCTAAAATGAGTCCTGAAATAAAATTAAGTACATTTCAACAAATTTGGGATAACTGGTAGTAGAGGAAAGGGGCCCTGGAGATAATAGACCTGTTCTTAAACGATCCCTTCAAAATGGGTAACTGTTATTTTAAGTCATTCCCTTTTTGTAACTTATCTCTATTTTTGGAAATATGCGGAAGTCCGAGTGTTTCGAATTCTACAAATAATTCCTCTCTCTATATATATTTAATTTCAAGGAATAAAAAGGGGGAAAGGAACCTGCCCTCTGTGCAAGAAGAATTTTTGTAATTTTGGTATTAAAATGAATATATAAGTGCAGAAGCGGATTTTTGACTGTTTGTGAAAAGATTCTGACTGGTGGTGATATGAGTCTTGTTTTCTTTCATGGTATGTGTTTCTTGTAAGATTATATTTCACTTTCATCTGTCTGAATTAGAGGAATATAAAACCCAGAATTTATCTCTAAGATGCTCTCGGCTTAGCAATTTAGACTATATTTATTTCTTCTCAAACCAACTCTAAATTCATTTTAAATAATGCTCCGATGCGGTTGTGTGTTTCTTTTTCCTCTAATACCATGAAAATTTTCTATTAAACTCAGACTCATCACCTTAATTAGCCTTCTCCTCTTGACAGTTCAATGTTTCGACAATGCATTGTTCATTCCAGACTCCATAGCCCAAATGTCATCTCTGTTCCTCCAGTCATTCAACAACAAACCCCAAAACAAACCAAATCTAGCCAATGTTTTCTATAGGTATACCCATATTTATCGTGCACAACAACACCACAAGGTAAATCATGATTTCACGCACCTATAACCACTATGCATTTCTTCTTCGTCACGCTAATAACTTGCACGCACTACTTTTGGGTTACACACCATTATCCACCGTGCGCAGTTTTTTTATCACACACTGATATTCCACATGCATTTTTCTCTATACATTGCACCATGCCAAAGTTCAATATGCCCCACCATGCACAATAATCTGTGTGCACCATTGATTACATTGTTGTGAGACAACTTATACTCATACTGTGCGTGCACCAACCAAAATCCTTTGTGCTTTGCAATACTGTGCACACCACGTGAACCATTAACATGTGTGTGCACACCGCACACACTTCTTATGCGTATGCACACTGTGTAATGCCAAAATTAGCGCGCGCACACACACACCAACATTTTTCCACACTGCACCGAAATTTAGCGCGCGCAATGGCATGCCAATATCTTTCCGCGTAGTGTCGAATTTTACCTATCACAAGATTTTCACTACGCATCATGCATTTTTAGTGTGCCCTCCTGTGTACATTCACCTTTATGCGCATCAAATCCTCGTGAATTCCACTGTAGAAATTGGGGATTTTTCCCAATTCACCATAGACATTTGACAACTATGAAATTCATTCAATTTCACCTCGATAACACCAGCTCAACCTCTGTAACTACAGATCATTGTGGGTTGACATTTCTGGAACGATTTTTTTTTATTTTTTTTTCCAAACTCAATTCATGAATTGGGAATTTTAATTATAGAACTCACTCCAACTGTCATGGATTCACTGTAACTTCAAATTCGACCAATTCCAGGTCCGAATTTGCTAGAACATATATCAAATCAATAATATCTGATCACTTGGCTGAATTTCTCCATTTTCTCGTGAATTCAACCAAAAAAATTGGGGCTTTTCCCCATTTCCGCCCAGTTTTTGTTTACTTTTTACCATGGACGTTCTACAAACTAAAATTTGACCACTTTGAAATTAATCTTCTGTCAATATTCGCTTCAATTAAACCTTTCCAACCCATCCAGGCTCAGTGTTGGTGCTGATACTCTGATACTAGATTGTAACATCCCCGACCACCAACAGGCTGGGGGCATGCCACTACTCATACACTTTACTTAGCTCTAAAACCATTTTGTAACGTCCCTGACCATCCATGTTGGGCCATGCTACACCAGAGAACACTTACGTTCTCTCTGCAAAACATACTATAACATACCCAACACCTAATCTGAGCTAGGCCACATAAAATTTTCTAACTGCATACAATTAAAATATATACACACATAACTCTTGTGGAAGCATTATATATAATACATAAACATACAAATACATATGTAAATGCATGAATTCATACTGAAATAACAGTAAATGCATACATGCAATATATATAGGAAATACCCATAAAATATAAACACAATTATAAATCATACACAAGGTATATCTGTAAAACTAAGCATGGAAATAATAATGCAACATGTAAATTTATCACACAGTCGACACTTATCTTCGTAAGAGTATCACCAACTGTGTGCAAACCTTCCACAAAACTCCCAGCCTTAGACCACAATGTTCATCACTCTCAACAATTAGTCACCCATGAGCTAGGACTAAACTCCACCTGGGTAAAGGGTTCCTAACCAGGCTAATGGCTCATGGAAAATATGAAAGACTCCATCACATGTGCCTACTCAAACTAACAACCTACAGTCTCTCATTCCCCACATGCCTATCCCACCCAAGGAAGTGTGCCCCTTCTCTGCTCAACAGTCCCTTGGCTACCCCATTTCCCTTCCAGGGCTTCAGCAATAGGCCAGACAAGAAGTCTCAGAGCCCTACAACTATATTTTATCACCTTCAGGAAGTCACCTCCCAACAATTCTCTCACCTAGAGAGAAATTTCTCATAGGCCTGACAACCTGCCTCTTCAATATCCCATGGGCTTGACAATTGCTTCTTCAATCCAGCTCCCCAACTAACCATCTACACAAACTTATATGGTCATGGATACAAGTTCCAGTACAATGAGAAGAAGTATGGAGGATAAATGACTACATGAATGAAAATGGTTATGGCACCATGGATGAATGATGGAAGGAATCCTGGAAAATATCATCATCCGAATGATGGGGGGAGCGTTTTGAAAATGAGGTAAGCCCCAACAATATGTACGTATGTTTCCAACTTGACACTTGTCATGTTGGGAGCTACTTTGGCCCACTTGTCCCCAACTTTAGAACTCAGGATAAAATAATTATCCATACTTTATGTTTTAAGAAATATTAATATAATATTCCTTTTTGTCTCAATCTCCCTAGCTTAGCCCCTTTCCTTAACTTAGCCCCTCCCTTTCCCTAACTAATGGAGTTTAGTCCCCCATCTCTTTTATCGTGGTCGGTCTACGCGCAACGATGTATTTTATATTAAACATGAGACATATACAAAAATAGGCACACTAGCCTTTAACATCTAGGCTCTTTTTCCTTAATTCAAAACATAAGCATCCTAGCTTATAATAACTGGCTCACCAGCCTATAAAACACAACATATATATAAAGGCTCCCTGGCCTCAACATCGCACGCACTTAAGATGCTGCACGCAATATCCTGGAATGTGCACACTTCCTCATTTTACTGCGTAGTACATGCGTGCATTATGCCATGAAATGTGCATACAAAAATGATATCAAAACAACTCACCAGCTTATGAACAATATTATATTTACAATTGGTTCGGCCTAGGGATATTACATCTGTTTGCATGGTAATAGGATCAGGATCGATGGAAGAGTCAAGAACAACTTGATACGCAATATCCATTGCCGATAGTGGCATAGCCATGCTAGCATGCAATTGTCCTTCACACGATGAAGTCAGAGAAGGTAGGGTCCATGGATCACTAAAATAGGAAGTGCAGAAAGGAATGGACCTCCCTGCAGAAGTGGGCTTACTAGACATGGTGTAAACGTGGTGAATCGATGCCAAGAAGTTGAAAGTACCCATGAGGGAAGAATACATTACAACACCAATATTCTCAGTTTCCAACTGAGAATTGTTGATCACAGGGATCGACGGTCCACCAGATGCATTAGGACTAGAGTACGCAAAGGATAATTGGTCGATAGTCATGATCTCCCCTTGATGAGGAAAACAAAGTACATAGAAGATAGGTGATACGACAATGACCATATCTTAGGTCCAATTGCAACCTAGTAACAGGTTATAATCAAGAGGTGCATCAACTACCTCTACTTCCACCTCTACCGTCTTCCCACCTAACTGGAACGGAAAGGTAGGGAGAATACCATGAGGTTAGAAGGAATGATCGTCAAATGTAGTCAACATTTTCGACAACTTGGAAAGGGACGGAGAACTGAGAGCTTTCCAATAGATCAGGGGCATCACGCAGGTGGCAACACCTTCATCAACAACTGCTCATTTGATAGTATACTTGGAATACTCCATGTGGATTTGGAAAGCCACATGGTAGGGTAAGTGAGGCTTCACATCCATGACATCAAACTTGATAACTTTCAAGCCACTAGGTTCTAGAGCTCCTAAGGTAGAGAGTAAGGCATTCCTCTGTGATGGACATGTCTGGAGTACCTCCAAAGCCGACATCACGCAAGGGGTTTGGCCCAGATCCTCAACAATAGAGTAGTTCTGGGCGGCTCTAGAATTAGGGTTGTGGGTAGAGTGCTTAAGTACTCCTTCAGAATACAAGGTTGTGGCTCTGGTTTCTTAATATATAAGTTCATCTCTAGAGGGGGAGGAGGAGCTTCTAGACTGGTACTAGCTTTTGAAGAGCTATAATCTTGAGAGCGGGTGGCTATATCAATTTTTGCGTCGACCATATTGATACAAACATGGTCACCATATTGCGACAATGGGTTTTGACTTCCACTGGATGCTTTTCCAGCATTCAAAGAGCTCAAGGCTAAGTTTTGGTTGTGTGGGAATGGATTCGTCAACATAGTGGGTAGTAGATTTAAAAGCCTTACAGCCTTCACGAGTTTGGGGCATAAATGTGTAAGGTGGTCATCGGTACAAAGTTTACAAGGAAACTTCACCTTACGTTTCTCTTTCTTTCCCTCTCCAACATTGTCATTATGTTTCCCATTATTATCCTTGTCTTTGGGTTTATTATTATTCTTTCCACCCTTGCGATTATTTCAACCTTTCCTTTTATTCCCATCTAGTTGCTAGTCACCATTTGGGTTCTTCGACGATTGCACGGAATGTACATCCACTGATTGGGTGGGTTTGGAGGATGCAGATGAAGCTGATCCTCCGGTAGACTTTGTTGCTGAGTCTGTGGACTTTACATTGGAGGACCCTACAATGCGATCGACATGAGGTCTGATATTCTGTCTAGGATCATGATTTGTCCATGGTGCGTCTGGAAGAAGCTGATATAACATCCTAGACTGAGCGTATATCAAATCGAGTTGTCGAGATATAAAGATAGCTTCTTCCTCGTTGAAGACCCCGGAAGTAGTAATGTCCTTCGATATAGGAGTGTGAAAAGACTTTAGAAACTATTCTAGAAGAAAGTTCGGGGGTATAGGAGTCTTAATCAACCACCTCTGTCTATGCCATACCTGGATATGGTCCGAGATGTGAGTGTCGGTACCCTGGCGTAGAGTCGACAAAATTTCAAGGCCAACATCATAACGAATGGGAAATTTAAAGTGGTTGAGAAAGGCTAGCACCAACTGATGGAATGACCCATATGCCCCCCTAGGTAGTTCAATATACCATTGCGATGCAACTCTAATGAGAGTGCATTGAAACAATCATAATCTAATAGAATCATGGTGCAAAGAATTCGATGAGCACCAAAGGTGAAAAGTACTGACGTGATCACCAGGGTCCTCTCCATTCTTACCTTCAAACTTTGGAATGTTTGATGAAAGTTTGGTAGGGACAGGGGGCCATGTGGGGTCATGACTCACTGGTTCGTTCATTAACTTAGACAATTCTGGCAGATTAAGCATGGCCAGAAAAGGGAGACGGGGTTGCAACATATAGCCCCACCCTCTCGTGAAAGATTGTGCATTAGGAACTGCATTCCATCCAGTATTCTGGTAAGGACCAAAACCCTGTCCATAATTATAAGGACCTCCTCCAGGATGATTCGCATAATATGGGTTAGGCATCATTCCAACAAGAATGTTCTAATAAGGATTATGAAAATTTCCCCTGGCCGGATTAGATCTGAGCTGGGGGTTTTGAAAATTGCCCCCAACCGGATTAGATCTAGGTTGGGGGTTGCCTAAAGTGTAAGACTGACCTCCTCCAGGTGGGAACCTAGAGGATTGAAGTGGATTCATCATGCCAAAATTATTGGTCAGAATCGACACCGAGGAGGTAGGGATGTAAGGTGAAACTTGTCTTCCAGCTCGGTTGTTCCATCCAGTTATAGAGGGATTAGACCCGGGGTTAAGAAAAGGGACTCTTCCTAAATTAGGATTCGTTTGGGAGATATGAGAACCACCAAATAGAAAAGGAGTGTAAGGAGGTGTAGTGCCCCCAAGTCCAAGGCTAGCGTTGGGGCCAACAGCTGGGATGGAAATTGAAAAATGTGATGTGAAGTTAGGAATACCATAAGAAAATGGACTAGAATCCATAGGGATGGTGAAAATTCTAACCTGGCGAGTGACCGAAAACCCCAAAAGGGTTCAAGGCAAGAGATGAAGCATTAACTACAGGCCGAGCCATAGTACTAGTATAAGCCTCTGACACTGCAACTGTAGCGGTTACAGAAGTTGAAGGGGTGCCATTAACTATAGTGGGTATGGGAGTTGAAGAACTCCCAGTGTTCTGAAGACTAGACTCAGTACTCATCCTTTTGGAACCATAAGTATAAAAGGTGGATGTGTGTGTACCACTTCTACAAACTCTATGCCTTTTAGAAGGCAAGAACCCAAAATTTGGTGGTAACTGTAGCAACTGTCGGGATCGGTGGGGAAGCTGGTCTGAATCCACGACGACTTATGACTCTACAAAATATAAATATATCCTAAGGCTAACTAGTAGTCAAATAGCATACCAAAAAGTCAAACGGCCAATATGCATGCAAACGGGATAAAGTGGTTGAGTGGCCTCCCTTGCTAAAGAATGTATGCCTCATCCAAGAGGGACTTGAGACTCCCTGCTAAAGTTTGGAGGTAACAGAATTAGTTATAGGGGCCCCCATGGGCTTAACAACCAGTTGGTCAGATCCCCCTGGAGAGGTAATACTACATAAATGTTGTGTGTTGTTTGACCCCTATCTGACCTAGGGTACAAGCAGAATAACCCCTGCAAGTAACCTATGAGATACCTAAGTCAAGCAACTAATAAACCACTATATAACCGATGCATAGGCGATCAATCATAAGTCTAGATCTAACTTCGCGTTATCCCTTCAACTAACTTCGCGTGACCTCGTGATTGACTCTGGTGTGAGTGGAACCTCCTGATATTACCAATTTTACAATGGACTTCTCAACTCCCTATCTCAGACACATATGTTGATTTATTTGCCTTGGAAAAGTTTACTCACAAAATTCTATTCCAAGGCACTAAATCCTAGACTAGTTTGTGCACCCTAAAAATAAAATCATGACAAATCAATTTTAGTTTAAAGAGTAAATTTTATTGGCCGTGATTACTCAAAAGGGTATGGAAACAAAAATCATGATGTTATGACTCTGCAAAAGATAAATATGAATATAATGCAAAGTCTACCTTTAACTTTTCAATGAATGATATGTTAATAAAAACAGTGCAATTTTCAATTTCAATTCTGCAATTCATAAGTAAAATGCAATCTTTCACTAAATGTACTAAGCTAATGATAAAGGTTCAAAGAAAAAAATTTTAACCAATGAAAAATGCCTATTTTTTTGTATTTTCAATATATCATAAAGAAAATGCATGGACTAAGAAGCAGCTTGATATAAAAATTCTAATATGTATAAACGAAATAACTCAAGCAGAATACCAAGCAACCAAGAAAACAACTGGGGGTTCAAGGACAAATCAAAAATGAAAAAACAATGAGAAAGACTACGCCCATAAATTCAACTCCCAACAGGCTTCCTTTCAACCCAGAGAAGCTCAACAGGCACTACAGAGACCTAAGAAGGCTCAACAAACATCAAAACTCACCCAAAAGTCACTAAACCAAGCAAACAAGCAAGGAAAAGTGGTATATGCGACTGTTCAGGAGAATAATGCGTATATACACAGCTTGTAGAGAGGCAGGATGCATGTGTACTCGACTATCAAGGAAAAAGGAGCATATAGGATTTAAAACAAGGCCAGACAAGGGGAAAAAGGCTGAAAACTTAGACTGGGAGTGAACAGAATATGTCAAGCAGTGATACGACAAGAAACACAAAGGAAAAAGAGCAATGCAAGAAGAAAAAGTACTTCAACCCTTAGAAGGAAGATCTCTCCCCAGTGGAGTCGCCATTTCTGTTATGAGGGGAAAACTCTCTATGGCAAAGGGTAAACCACAACAGACAGGTATGAATGCAGAAATCAACTCAATTCCATTGTATGCTATATGAACTAATGTGAAAGATAAGAAAGAGGCCTACCTCGATCCAACGTTTGATGATGTTCCACCATTGAACACTTTGACCCAAAGATTTATTCTTGCAATAAGTTCTCAACAAATAAGGAAAGAAAGTATATAGTGATAATGTAAAGGAGTTAGTACATCAGATAGCATAATCCATTAATAAACATTACAAACATGCCCATGGATGATAATCATATATTTTCACGATACCAATAGGACGAGAAAGGAGTATTTCTATTAATAATTGATAAAAAGAAGTGTCAACATTACAGAATTCCGTGTCGGCATGGTTCGAAACCAAGGAACCAAGTTCCTTCCAACTGGGCCTCCACCACTTCAATCCTCCACCAAAGGCAATCTCAAAGGAGAGAGACATTGAGGTTCTCTCAACAATAGGGAAAGAGCTTGGGGGATGAACATTGTGTTCATACTTGAGGGACAAAGGGATGCAGACTCAATATGAAGTAATTTCTCCAGAGTAACTTTTCTATCAAAGTTGAATGCTTTCTCCTCTTTTCCATAGCTATTGTCTCAGGCTTGTGAATTTCACTTACAAAGACACATCATCTTATGTTTTCCTTCTCCTAGACTAAGCATTGCATAGTGAAAGCCTCTCTCTTTCTCTGCATCATCTCCCGAACATTCATGCATAGACTCTTTCCTCTCAATCTATTCTATCACTTTATTTGTCCATAGCACAGAACCCACAGTATTGCTCGAGAGGAACCCCTATTCTCCCAACCCATTACATATTTATACATAAATCCTAGGGCTTAAAACCCTACTTTTATCATCCCAAAAACCCTATTACAATTCATGATAACTCAATTTGACTTGTTGTTCAGCATGATTTTACCTATTTTTTCATATGCATGTTGCTTTTGCGCTTCCTTCTATCTTTAGCATGTCGGGCTATCATCCTTCCTTTTCTCTCGCTTTCTTATTTTTCTTTTATTATATGATTTATTCTTTTTCTTTATTCCTCTCCGTTGTTCCTCTTACTACGGACTATACTTCTGAATGTGCCTCAACTACGCACTCTCGAACCCTCCTTGCCTTCCTTATTCCTCTTCTTTTGCGCACATATTCCATACTTAGTATTTTTATGAATATTATTTCCATAATGCATGTCCAAAATATTAGGAGGATTCTACACCATGTTTTGAGGCTTCCACTATACTCTTTCAAGGGAACATTGAGCACCTACACAAAATTGGTCCATCCTTTTGTGAGATGTCCCTTTCTCATGAGGGTTTTATGTACATGTGGCTTAACCACCTTATTTTATTATTGTTTTAGAGTAATTAGTTGTAGGAGAATGGAATTTTACTCTTCTTAGGACCAAATATAAGGAATCACATGAGATAAAAATATTTTATTGTAAAGGAAGGTGAGCATCACTCTATAAATAGAGGTTCCCTTTCTCACTTGTACTCATGGTTTTATTTTTGGAGATATCTCTTTGGAGACTAATTGACATATCTTTGTTGGAGCATTTATGGTGTAAAGGGTTATTTCTTTGTGGATGAATATTTTCGATTATTGAAGCTTCTCTATCTTGGTTTTATTTGGTGCATAAGGATTAATGGTGAAATTCTCAAATCTTCTACAAGTATTCAATATCGATACATTTGAGGGGTAAGTCTACCACTTTGAAGAAATATTATCTAGGATTTTTCCTTCTTTCTTCCTTTGTTTCTTTGGTGATTATTTGGTACCTTGCTTTGATCTTCCTTTTGATTCACTAGAAATAAGTATTAAGTAAATTCATCAAATCATAGTTGATCTAGTTGGTGAGGGTTTTTCCATGAAGGTTCCCTTCTTCCAGACTTTGATATTCACTATTTATCTTGATTGGGTGAAGGATTACTCTTTCTATTGGTTCTAATACCAAAGTCCTAATCCTTGAAGGAAATAATCTACTCCTTGGATGTTTTCTTCTTGACATCATTTCCATTTGATTCACCTTGACTCCATTTCCCTAGTGGGATTGGCACTGATCTCCATATCCTTCTATCAATTATTCTAAAACCCTAAAAACCCTAAAACTTCATTTTACTAAGGACACTTTCTACATCACCTTGTGCCTCATTACCTAGTCTTGGTAATCCTATTAGGGATACCCTCCTTGAGATAGATGAGAGTCAACCTAAAGTGCATAGGATAGGTTATTGAGGTGATAGTGATGATCATCCTAGCAATTTCCCTTGAGTTGTACCTTGTGAATTAGTGATTTTATCATTAAGTATAATTTGAGGGGTAACATTTTGGTGTTGCTACTGGGGATAAAGCCCATTCTCTCAGCAAATTTAAAGATAATTTTTTTTGAGTGTGTTATTGAATATATTCTTCTCACGTGGCGACTCCATGAAGAGACAAAGCCCTTTTTCCTTATAGTTTTTAAATAATTTTCTAAATGTAAAGGTGATCACATACATCAATGCGAAGGATCTTGAAGAAAACATCATATTGGTGAATCCACCCTGGTATTTCTATCAGGTACAATCATTGCTCAGTTCATATTTTTAGTGTCAACTTTATATTGAAGACCCAATATAAATGAAAAAATGGATTTTCCTCTGTAGTTGGTCAATTGGTATGCTATTTTTTATTTTTAAAATATCTTAGGTTTTCCCCATGATAATTTCGATGTAGATGCAAGGGAAAATTTGGGCTTTCATGGATGTGGTAATTTAGTCATACAACATATATCTTCTTTCATTAAATTCAATTTGAGCATTGATCTCTGTCATGAAGATGATATGATGATCTTTTATGTGATAAGTCTCACAGGGGATGCAAGGATGTGGTTTGAAGGCCTTGGAAAGGGAGATCTTTAGTATTTTTTAGGTTTTTTTGAAGATTTTTTTAAACGATAGGGCCCTAAGGATCATGCATAATCCATGGTTATTGTTGAAAATTTCAAACTAATATATGGTGCACAAAACCCTATTAAGGAAGCTCTTGGCCCTCCTATTGAAGATGACATTCCAAAATTAAAAACAAAGAATGCTTTGACCTCAAATACCACCATTGATGTAGTTAGGGAACCTTGTGAGAATCCTTTGGTTGCTTCTATCCCCATGTTTTCACATTCTAGGAGAAAATTACATGAAGAGGAAGGGCATGACACCACTTTTAAGGTCTATGGTGACATCGGTTTTCCATCCTTGCATGATAACAATGACTATGTTTCATTCCAAGAAAATGCAGATGGAAAATATTCCAAGAGACATGACAACATAGTTGAATTCAAGGACTTTCTTGATGAAAAAGGAATGAACAAATATTCCTCCACCTCCATCGGGAAAGAGAATCACAATAACATATCCATGGACATCCATGAGTTTCATTATGAAAAAAAGGAAAAATATTTCACATCACCTTATAATGATAACCATGATGGGGAAAAGTACGTGTTTGTGTTTCCCCTAAATGGAATGAGAACATAGAGAAATTGTCTTGATGCTCATCAAGGACATATCACGAGTTTGAAAGTTGTTGGTGATACAATTTCTTCTTCCTTAAAAACTGACCAGGGAACCATCAAAACTGAGAAACAACCATGTATAAATTTAACAATATACTTGGAATGATGTATGCCACAATACCTTGATTTTGATACCCCAATCAAAGGAAATATTAGTTGTAATCACAAGGAAGTTGAACTAAGAAAATATGAATAGTCCTCTAAGGTTAATAAATCATGTGCCTATCTGTGAATACTAACATCATTAACTTGCAAGAAAATAGTTTCATTGTGGTTTATTTTGATGTCTCTCCTAATTTTGATTGTGATAAAAAGAAGCACAAGACTTTCCTTGTGTAAACTTTGGGTCGTGAACTTGACAAAGAAGAAACATATGGATGTCTCCTTGGGGATAAATATGGATCGAAACAAGATGAGTGGAGAAAAGGTGATTCATTTCCTAGAATTGAAAAAGGTTTATATGTGCATGAAGAAATATTACACCACCTTGACAACCCTATCCAAAAGGAGGTAAGAAAATTCTCTTAGTAGAGATATCATGTTTTTTTATGAAGACAATCACATTGAGATTAATATCATTGATAAGACAAAATATGAATGAATGTTTCATCCTTAATATGGATCCACCTGGACATGGAACAAATGTGAAAAAGCCAACCTCGGTTTTCCATTTGATTTTGAACAAAACCAAAAAACCTACATCCAATAGTTTGATGGTCCTCTAGTCCACAATATTATGAATGATGGTGAATATAGTGATGGTCCAATGAAAATTATTGATAATATGTGAGTAGAATAATTCCTCCCTGATGGTATACATTTCAAAGACATGGTTTATAAGAACCCACAAGAGAATTTATGTGTTTTGTGTGATGGCCACCATGAAGATAAAATTCACCAGTGAAGGGGTGAAGAACATGATGGTGTAAATAATTATGCCTCTACTTGTGGTTCTTGGGAATGTTTGCAAAGAAATTATGGAATATTTCAAGTTGTCTATCCTTGAACCTATGACCTAGTTTCATGACCAAAATGGCACAAATGGTCCTCCACTCTCACTCAATCACCAGGTAGTATTGATCAAGCCATCTACTAAAACACATTATACAATGTCAAACCTAGATTTAGGGATGGTGAGTAGACCCTTTTTTCCCAAAAAATTATGGGATCCTAGAAAAGAGATCATGAAATGTTCAAGTATGAGATTACAACACGAGGAATTTATCATTTCAAAATATTTTGTGCTTTCATGGATGTGGTCATTTATTCATACAACATACATATTATTTCATTGAATTTAGTTGCATTGGTCTCTATCATGAAGATGATATGATGATTTTTTTTTGTGATAAGTATCAGAGGGGATGCAAGGATGTGGTTTGAAGGCCTTGGAAAGGGAGACATTTCATCTTTTGCAGGGTTTATTGAAGCATTTTGCAAACAATGGGGCCCTAAGGATCACGAGAAATGGATGGTTATTGTTGACAATTTCAAACTAATATATGGTTCACAAAACCCTATTAAGGAAGCTTCTGACCCTCCTCTTGAAGATGACATTCCAAACTTAAAACAAAGAATGCTTTAGCCTCAAATACCAACATTAATGTAGCTAGGGAACCTTGTGAGAATCCTTTGGTTACTTCTAGACCCATGTTTGCACATTCTAGGAACAAATTACATGAAGAGGAATGGCATGACACCGCTTTTAAGGTCTCCGGTGACATCGATTGTCCCTCCTTGCATGATAACAATGACTATGTTTCATTCCAAAAATATGTAGATGGAAAATATTCCAAGAGACATGAAAAAATGGTTGAATTTGAGGATTTTATTAATGAAAATGGAATGAACAACTCTTCCTCCAACTCCGTCTGGATAGAGAATCACCATAACATATCCATGGAAATCCATGAGTTTCATCATGAAAATAAGGAAAAATATTGGACATCACCTTATAATGATAACCATGATGGGGAAATATACATGTTTGTTTTTCCCTTGCATGGAATGAGAACATAGAGAAATTTTCTTGATGCTCATGGAGGACAGATCACAAGTTTGAAAGTTGTTGGTGATACAATTTCTTCTTCCTTACAAACTGACTAAGGAACTGTCAAAACTGAGGAACAAATCTGTATAATTTTAACAATCTACTTGGAAGGGGTTATGCCACAATACCTTGAGTTTGATAGCCCAATAAAAGGAAATATTAATTATAATCACAAGGAATCCAAAGTCAAAAAATTTGAATAGTCCTCTAAGGTTATGAAGGTATGTGCATATTTGGGAATACTAACATAATTAGCTTGCAAGAAAATAGTTTCAGGTCACATGTGGTTTATTTTGATGTCTCTCCTAATTTTTATTGTGATAAAAAGGAGCACATGACTTTCCTTGTGTAAAATTTGGGTCGTGAACTTGACAAAGAAGAAGCATATGGTTGTCTCCTTGTGGATAAAAATGGATAGAAACAAGATGACTAGAGCAAAGGTAATTGGTTTCCTAGAACTGAAAAAGGTTTATATGTGCATGAAGAAATATTCCACCACCTAGACAAGCCCTATCCACAAGGAGGTAAAGAAAATTATCTTAGTAGAGATATCATGGTTTGGTTTTTGATGAAGACAATCACACTGAGATTAAGATAATTGATAAGACAAAATATGAATGAATGGTTCATCCTTAATATGGATCCACCTGGACATGGAACAAATGTGACAAAGCCATCCTGGGCTTTCCATTTGATTTTGAACAAAACCAAAAAGCCTACATGCAATAGTTTGATGGTCCTCTAGTCCAAAATATTAAGAATGATAGTGAATATAGTGATGGTCCAATGAAAATTCTTGATAATATGTGATTAGAATAATTCCTCTCTGATGGTATACATTTCAAAGACATGGTTTATAAGAAACCACAAGAGAATTTATGTGTTCTGTGTGATTCCCACCATGAAGATAAAATTCACCAGCGAAGGGGTGAAGCACATGATGGTGTAAATTGTTGGATAGTTGGTTGTCATTGATGTCGACCCTGGTCAACCCCAGAAGAAGCCTCTAGAAGTTATGGGTTTGTTCGAAGGAATAAGTGATGGGTGTATTTGGAGAAGTATCCAAAGTGGTCTCCTTACAGCGTAGATTTAAGCATGGCCCTCACGGGAAGACACTTTGAGGAAGTATAAAAGAAACCCACAGGTGTGGTCATGGATCCCAAATTTGTTTGAGGAAAAAGAGGATGAAGGACAATGCAAATACATGTAACAACCTCATATATGGATAGTCCTCGTCATTCCATTTCCAATGGTTGGTGGTACATCATGTAGTTCCTCACAATTTAGGATTTATACGCTCATGAATTTGAAAGCCTAGAAGAATGGTTAAGAAGCCCCTAAATGGTTACAACAAGAATTTACAAGTAATTAATTAAAGGGTAAAGTGGTTATAACAAGAAAGTACAGGTTGACCCTAAAGTTAAGGAAATAATTCACTTGAAAAATTGTACAAGTATGTTAATTGAATATCTATCAAGTGAGCAATATATCTATTGGTGAATTTGACACAGTGAATATGTGGTAGTGAAGGAGTGTGAAGGCGAAGGTCTCTGAATTTCAAAGAAGAGTGAAGGGTTTTTGAAAAAAAGCCTAATTTATCTAACCCCTGTGGGTCAGGATATAGGTGTTCCACGAGGCACCCTCGTGGGTTGTACGACACTCATCCCACGAGGCCTCGTTACATGACTGATCTCTGACCAACAAGGCTGAGACTTATTAGAGAGAGATGCTTATTCTAGGTTGTTGAAGTCTGAGCATAATATTATGATGCAGTTAGGTTTGTTACAGAGTTAAAGATATGTCTATATGCATGTTTTGAAGGTTATGTTTTGGTGATGTTATGGTACATTCTTGAAGCATATATTGGTGATGTTGGTGCATGTTGAGACTCATATTAGATGTTATGGAATATGTATGAGGAACATTCTTTGGTAATTGGTTGAGGCACATCATTAATGTTATGGTACTTTCTTTTGGCATATCTTCTGGTACATGGTTTATGGCATATCTTTTGGTATTTGGTTGAGGCATGTAATGAATAATATGGTATATGGTTGAGGAACACATTTTGGTATACAGTCTTGGCACATGGTTGAGGTTTATGGTTGGATTCATATCATTGATATTTTGGCACATGTTTGAGACACAAATCTTGATGATGGTATGATACTTGTTGATACACTTCTTGGTGATATTGATACATATTTGGAACATGACTAAAGGCATGTTTTGGTGATGGAAGACATCTGGTTGAGATATGTTCTTAATGATCTTGGTATATGATATATGTGAGTGCATTTGGTCTCAAGTATCAGTGACAATGACAGGTTGATTATGGCATATCTGATAGTGACAGTGGCAGGTTGATGTGATAGTGACAGTGACAAGCTGATGTGATAGTGACAGGTTGATGTGAAAATGATAGTGAAAGTGGCATGTTGATGATGGTATATTAGTGATAGATTGATAGTGACATGTTGATGTATCAATGACAATGGCAGTGAGAGTATCATTGATAGTGACAGGTTGAGTTTACACTTATATTTCAGGGTGAAAAGACGGGAAAAGGAAAGGGGGTTGTATCCTCCTTCCGGTTGGTGCCAAAGAAAATAGGGAGTTGGAGCTTCCTTCATGTTGGATCTTGTAAATTAGGGGGTTGTAGCCTCCTTCTGGTTGGATCCAAAGAACACAGGGAGTTGGATCTTCCTTTATATTGGAGCCTATAAACTATGGGGTTGGAGCCTCCTTCTGGTTGTAGCTGGATAACTCAGGGAGTTGTAGCTTTAGTTAGGTTGGAGCCTGTAAATGGGAGGTCAAAAACTCCTTCTAGTTGGTGCTGGAGAATTTGGAAGTTGGTGCTTCCTATGAATGTAATATTTGATATATAATAAATCATTCCATGGTTATCTCCCATTTGAGTTTCCACTTAAATACTAGTGTATTTTGTATCTGTGTATGATGTGATGCATTGTTTATGATTATATGTTTATGATATGTTAAATGAAATCATAAGTGAATGGAATCATTGATAAGATTGCATTTTCTGATTAGAAGTGGTAAAAGTGCTCAATACAGATTCACCCACCCCCCTCTCAGTATTCCAACAATTGGTATCAGAGTGATGTTTTTCAAGAATTAGTTTAACTTCTGGAAGGTAGATCATGGAGTGCACTAAGAATGGAGTGCCAATGTTTTATGGTCGGAATGGTTTGAACTATGAAATATGGAGCACAAGAATGAAACCATTTTTACATTCACATGGATTTGACATTTGTCAATCAGTTGTTACAAGATACACCACTTCAAAGAAACCAAAGACTGCAACCAAGAAGGAATTAAATAGAAACAACAAAATAGAAATGGATTTCATCTTGGAAGGATTACTTGATCTGGTAAAATACAAAGTGGGAAAATGTTCATCAATAAAAGATCGATGTGATAAGCTACATAATCTCCATTCCAAGGGATCTCATAACATCACAGAGCTAGAGCATATTAAAGAAGATGCAAGGATAGAACAAGAAGGAAGATGCTCATCATGTTAGATGTATTTAGAAGAAGAAGAATGTGAAGAAGGCATAGTGGATTTTGAGGCTGAACTAATCAATGCTTTGAGTGAGATAAATAAATAAAGAAGGGAAAACAAGTCCCTCAAGGAAGAGTTGATCAGGATAAAGGAAAGTTCTAGAGAATTCAAGAAGGTTTTAATAAATATATTGGTGAATCTGACGCAATGAATATGTGGTAGCAAAGGAGTGCGAAGGCGAAGGTCTCAAAATTTCAGAGAAGAGAGAAGGGTTTTTGAAAAACCCTAATTTAGCTGATCCCTGCAGGCTAAGCTATAGTTTTCCGGTGAGGCACCCCCATGGTTTGTATGACATCCATCACACGAGGCCCCACTAGATGATTCATCCCTAACCAATGAGGCTGAGACATATTAGAGAGAGATGCTTGTTCCATGTTTCTGAAGTTTGAGCACGGTATGATGATGCAACCAGGTTTTTTATACAGTTAAAGGTATGTCTATATGCATGTTTTGAGGGTTATGTTTTGGTGATGTTATGGTACATGCTTGAAGCATGTCTTGGTTTTGTTGCTGCATGTTGAGACACATATTGGATGTTATGGCATATGCATGAGGCACATTCTTTGGTACTTGGTTGAGGCACATCATTGATTTTATGATACTTTATTTTGGCATATCTTATGGTACATGGTTTATGGCATATATTTTGGTATTTGGTTGAGGCATATCATGAATAATATGGTATATGGTTGAGGCACACATTTTGGTATATGTTCTTGGCACATGTGTGGGTTTTATGGTTGATTTCATATCATTGTTGTTTTGGTACATGGTTGAGACTCATATCTTGATGATGGTATAATACTTTTTGAGGCACTTCTTGGTGATCTTGACACATATTTGGCACATGACTGTAATGTTCCTGACTTGGCTAGTCTAGGAAACGATGCTAATGTGCATGTAGGATCAAAGGTTTACAACATATAAATGATCATACAAATAATAAACACAACAAAGGACTGCAAATTTTGTATTATGATATCTCTGTGGATTACAAAATGGCCAAATGCGGCTGGATAAACTTAAAATACTCGACTAGATCAATAGACAAAGGATCTTAGCCGGAATACAAATAAGAAACTGCGTTTGAATAAAATAACAACACTCGGCTAGATCAAAAGACAAAAGGATCCTAGCTGGAATACAAATAATCAACTAAAAGATAATACCCAGAATATGGGAGCACTGCGGAATCAATGAAGAATGATGGAAGACCTGGATGATCTTCCTGGTGACTAGGGTGTGTCTTTCAACACCAAATTCAACCAACTGGTGTCTTCCTCTTGGAATACACTGAACTATCTCTCCTGAGATGCGCCTCTTCTCCTCAATGACAAGTCATAATCTACATAATGATGAATTAGGTCACTAACCCTTCCTTTATAGCTTTCCAAAACCCTAAATCATGTTGAAACCCTAATTCACTGTTGACTTCCAAAACCCTAAATCATGCTGAAACCTTAATTCACTGTTGACTTTCAAAACCCTAAATCACTGTTGAAACCCTAATCCACTGTTGACTTCTATTTTTACCTCATAATGACTTAAAAGCGCTTTTAACCCTTTTTTTTTTTTCAATGTCACTTTCTGAATATGACACCTGTGGCTAGAGTGACCTCTAGTAATCCTATTTACCCCTCTTTGGCCCTGGCTATAGTCTAATAGGGCAGTTTAGATAATTAAGCCTCCTCTCTAGAGATCTTATTTGGAAAGGGACATTACAATCCTCCCTTCTTGAAATTGCTTGTCCTCAAGCAATACCTGTACACGGTGCTGCAACACCTGCTCGCTCTCCCAAGTAGCGTCCTCTACTAGAAGCCCTCTCCATCTGATCAAACACTCTCTGATGGCCTTGCTCCTCAGTTTTCGCTCCCAGAACTCCAAAACCTCCTCCAGAACTAACTCCAACTGTCCCTCCTCATCCAACGAGGGAAGCTCCTCTGATGTCCTAATGAATTGTCCCACTACCTCTTTTAGGCAAGACACGTGGAACATGTTATGAATCTTCCTCCCCTCTGGAAGCTCTAGCTTGTAAACAACCTCGCCTACTCAGCGCATGATCCTGTAAGGACCATAAAATCTAGGTTTTATCTTCTCAGCCCCACTCTTATTCAGAGATGACTATCTGTAGGTTTGGAGTCTCAAGAAAACCAAATCTCCAACCTCAAAGTTGCACTCTATCCTGTGCCTATCCGCACTTATCTTCTATCGGTTTTGTGCCATCTGCAGGTTCTCTTTCAACAATTTGAGAATCTCCTGACTCTCTATGATCCAATCCTTGGCCTTGGGAGCTCTGCTCTCCCTGAATACCAAGTCTACCAAAGTGGGAGCATCATATCCGTACAATGCTCGGAAGGGTGTCATACCAATGGACATGTGGAAGGTGGTGTTGTAGCAATGTTCTCCTAAATGTAACCACTTTACCCATGTTCTCTGTTTTCCTCCTACATAGTTCCTCAAATACCCTTCAACCCACTTGTTGACAATCTCGGTCTGCCCATATGTTTGAGGGTGATATCTGGTGATAGGTGTCAACTCTTTCCCCACCAACCGAAACAACTCTCTCTAAAATGTCCCTATGAACCGATTGTCCCTGTCACTGACGATGTTCTTCGGAAACCCATGAAGTCTGAAGACCTCCCTAAAGAAAAACTTGGCTACCTGAACTACACTGTGATCTATTGGTATGGTGTAGAAGTGAGAAAACTTGGTCAATCTGTCGACCACTACATAGATACAGTCCTTACCCTAGACCTTGGGTAGACCCGTGATGAAGTCCATAGATATACTCTCCCATTTATGCTCTGGAATGGGGAGTGGCTGAAGTAGCCCTGTTGGAAGAGCATGCTCTAACTTGTTCTACTGGAAAGTCACACACTCACTGACATGTCTCTTAACATCCTGTTTGAGGCCCTTCCATGAGAACCTCTCTCTGATCTGTCTGTAGGTTTTGAAAAACCTCTGATGGCTTGCTAGAGGTGAATCATGAACTGCAGTGAGGATCTTCTTCTTAAGCTCTGAATCTGGAACCAGGTAGACTCTATCCTTGTAAAATATGACATTGTCGATGACCCTATACCGGTCATCCTGTATCTTCCCATCCATCACCTCACAAGCAAACTTGTTCTTGGAATATTCCACTAACAAGTGGGATTTCCAATCTGCTGAAATCTCCATCAAAGAACATGTCATAGGTCTCCTCGATAGTGCATCGACCACAATGTTCTTCATCCCCTTGAAATACTCTATGTCAAATTCAAATGCGTGTACCTTCGTCACCCATTTCTTTTGGCACTCACTAAGGTCCTTCTGCTCAAGGAAATACTTCAAATTGTTTTGATCGGTCTTGACCACGAATTTGCTACCCACCAAATATTGTTTGAACTTGCTCAAGGCATGCATGATTGCCAACATTTCCTTGTCATAAATGGAGTACAACCTCTTAGGTTGACTAAGCTTATAGTTCTCGAATACAATGGGGTGTCCTCCCTACATCAAAACTGCATCGATCCCTTCGTCGGATGCATCACACTCTAGTACAAATGGCAAGGTGAAGTCTGGTAGTGCCAACATTGGACAAGTGCCCATGAATTCCTTCATGTGATCAAAGGATTCCTGTGATTTCTCGGTCCATATGAAGGCCCCATGCTTGGTAAGATCTGTCAGCGGTGCTCCAAGCTGAGAAAACCCCCAGACGAACCGCCTGTAATAACTGCATAGACCAAAGAAGCTCCTCAATTCTGTCACTTTCTTGGGCGTCGACCAATCTAGAATGGCCTTGATATTCTCTTGGTGCACCTGTACCCCCTGTGCATTGATGATGTGGCCTAAGTAAAGTAGCTCTGTCATACCAAACTCACACTTGGATTCTTTGGCATATAATGATTGTGCCTCCATGATGCTCAATACCTCATTCAGGTGCCTCATATGCTCTTTCCATGACCGGCTATAGATCAAGATGTCGTCGAAGAAAACCAAGACTAATTTCCTTAACTGATCCTTGAATATATGGTTCATGCAATACTGGAATGTAGTAGGTGCATTGGTTAGCCCAAATGGCATAACTAGGAACTCGAAGTGTCCAAAAAGACATCAAAATATCGTCTTCTATATGTCCTTCTCTTATCTGTTGATCTGATGATATCCAGAGCGTAGATCAATTTTTGAGAAGAAAAATTCCCCATGCAGTTCATCCATGAACTCGTCAATGCGTGGGATAGGGTACCGGTTCTTGATGGTTTTCTTGTTCAAGGCTCGATAATCAATGCACATACTCATGGTGCCATCCTTCTTCAGAACTAAGACAACTGAAGAAGCAAATGGGCTACTGCTCGGTCTAATGTGTCCCATCTCCAACAATTCCTTGATTTCCTTCTCTATCTCATCCTTGAACCTCGTAGGATGATGATAGGGGGGGTGATCATAGGTTTTCCCCCTCCTACAACTCAATGGTGTGCTCAAACCCCTTGTCAGGTGGTCTCCCTAGTGGAATTGCCTCAAAGACCTGTTGATGTTGTCCCAATAAATTCTTGATCTCTGTGTGGTATTTTTGTCAAGTTTTTGAATCCTTTTGAGTAGTGATCAAGCATTCTGTGGCATATGCTACCTCCCCATGTCTGAATATCCTTTCCATCCTCTTGGGTGATCCTGTCGACATACCTCTTAGAACAACCTTCTTCCCATCCTGATCTATGAATCCCATTTCCAAGTTTTGGTAGTTGGTAGTGATTTTTCCCAAGGTAATCATCCACTGAATTCCTAACATCACATCTTTTTTCAATAGGTCAACCACATAAAATGTGTTTCTCACTATGTAGTTTCCTAACTTTATCTCTAATTTTGGAACTCTGTCTAGACACTCCACTGTGTGGCCATCTACTACTGCAACATCAAACCCCTCAAACTCCTCTGTCTGAAGTGCCCGTCTCGATACTAGTGAAGCGACGATGAAGTTGTGGGTGGCCCCACCATCTATCAGGGTGATTTCCCATTACCCCTGAATAATCCCTCTGACACAAAGGGTATCATACCTAGGAACACCGAAAAGGGTCGCTATGACTCCTCCCTTTGCCAGTTTCCTCCTGTTAGCCTTCTCTAGCGGTTGTGGGACTACTGGAGGATGGGCTCCTGCCGGTGTCGGTGGTCTATGGGGAAGCTGCTTCTCTGTTGGTGCTGACTCCTCCTCTAAACTAGTGGATCCACTATCCTTCTCCTCCTCCTCACTGTCCATGCTATTTGTTGTTACCTCAATATAATGAATCTCTCCCTTGCCCATGCACCTGTGGCCTAGGACCCAAGGATCTCTGCAGCTGAAGAAAAACTTCTTCCTCTTAATCTCTCACCTAGTCTCATCATCCAACTTCTCCTTTCCCTTCCATTCTCTCTAGAGTGTCTTCCTATTTTGATCCCTCTGGGGCACAAATGGTTTGGAGAAATTTTTAGTCTTTGGCATTGAGTCTACCAGATCTCGAGTGTGAAGGATGGCATCTTGCAAAGTGGGAGGCCTGTATGCCTTCACCCATCCTCTCAAAGGCTCTGTGAGTCCTTCTATGAATAGCATGATCATCCTGGGCTTTGATATATCTGTCATTGCCACGAATACCCACTAAAACTCTATGATGAATGCCTCTGTTGTGCCAGTTTGTCTCAACCGAGATAGATCCATGAAGTGTATCTCAGGATTCTTCCTATCAAAACTATCCATGAGCCTATCTGTAAACTCCCTATAGGAGGTGATGGGACTGTGACCCAATGCCACCAATCCATGATACCACCACTCGTGTGCCTCACCCTCCAAGTGTAAGGTCGTGAAATTGATGGCCTCTGTCTTGGTCATCTGGTTGAGCTTGTAATACATGTTTAGCTTCTGTACCCAAGATCTGGTGATGTATTTGGACGATCCATCGAAAGAAGGGATGGTGAGTTTCCCAACTTTTCGGATGAAATCGAGGTTATGCCCCTGCTGCTGTTGTGGTCCTCCCCTCTGCAGCTCTCTGGGGCGGTTCCTAAGTCTGAGTCCATAGTACTCTACTAAGATCATGTCCTGATGGAAGTCATGACCCAATGCTGTGTACTCCCTCCTATACTCTGCAATGTCATTGGCATTAGTGGGTGGCCTTTGTGCTATCGGTGGCAGTGCTACTAATGGGGGTGCCCTTTGTAAATTGGGAAACAAGGGTCCGGGAATCCTACTCGCAGAGGTGTATGTGCAAGAGGGTGATTTGGGTCTATTGCCTTCTCCCAAGTTCCCCTATGCTACATGCGAAACTTGTGTATCTGGGGTGCCCACTCTAGCCAATCTATCAACCACCTGTGCCAAGGACTGAGACATGGTCCATTGACTAGCTAACATATCATTGATAACCTACATGAAAGTTGCCTTTGGATCTACGAGGGCCTTTCCACTACCCTCTGTTCACTCATATCTATCTCCTAGCATCCTCTCTACCTCACGCTCAGCCTCATGCTCTGTCCTTCTCTCTGCTTCTCTGTGTGCCTCTTCCCCTTCCTCCGAGCTAGGAGGAAAAGGGGGGAAATCAGGCCTATGCCTTATTTCCTGATGCCTATTGTAAGTGACATATTCATCACCTATGTGTTCACAGCCCTCTGGGTCTTCTGCTGCACTCATTTTCTTTAGTCACAGGCTGGCAGGACTAAAGCTCTAATACCACTGTAATGTTCCTGACTTTTCTAGTCTAGGAAATGTTTCTAATGCGTGTGTAGGATCAAAGGTTTACAACATATAAATGACCATACAAATAATTAATGTGTCAAAGGACTACAAAGTTTGTATTATAATATCTCTGTGGATTACAAAATGGCCGAATGCGGATGGATAAACTAACAATACTTGACTAGATCAACACACAAAGGATCTTATCCTGAATACAAATAAGCAACTGCGACTGAATAAAATAACAACACTTGGCTAGATCAAAAGACAAAAGGATCTTATCCAGAATACAAATAAGCAACTAAAAGATAATAACCGGAATATGGGAGCACTGTAGAATCAATGAAGAATGATGGAAGACCTAGATGATATTCCCGGTGACTAGGGTGTGTCTTTCAACACCAAAATCAGCCATCTGGTGTCTTCCTCCTGGAATGCACTAAACTATCTCTCCTGAGATGTGCCTCTTCTCCTCAATGACAATTCATAATCTGCATAATGATGAACTAGGTCATTGACCCTTCCTTTATAGCTTTCTGAAACCCTAAATCATGTTGAAACCCTAATTCACTATTGACTTCCAAAACCCTAAATCATGTTGAAACCCTAATTCACTATCGACTTCCAAAACCCCAAATCACTGATGAAACCCTAATTCACTGTTGACTTCTATTTTTAGCTCATAATGACTTAAAATCACTCTTAACCCTTTTAAGCTCAATGTCACTTTTCGAATATAACACCTATGATTGGAGTGACCTCTATTAACCCTTATTACCCCTATTTGGCCCTGGCTATAGTCTAACGGGTCAGTTTAGACCATTAAGCCTCCTCTCCGGAGCTCCTATTTGGAAAGGGACATTACAATGACTAAAGGAATTTTTTGGTGATGGTGGGAATCTGGTTGACATATGTTCTTGGTGATCTTGGCATATGATCTATGTGAGTACATATGGTCTTGAGTATCAGTTACATTGATACATTGATGATGGTATATGTGATAGTGACAATGACAGGTTGATGTGACAAAGGTAGTGACAGGCTGATGTGACAATGACAGGTTGATGCGACATTGACAATGACAATGAAAGGTTGATGATGGTATATCAATGGAAGATTGACACTGACATTTTTATGTATAAGTGACAGTGGCATTGAGAGTATCGGTGGTAGTGATAGGTTGAGTTTGCACTTATATTTAAGGGCAACAGGATGGGGCAAGGAAAGGGGGTTTTAGCCTCATTCTAGTTGGTCATGAAGAACACAGGGAGTTGGATATTCCTTCATGTTGGAGCCTATAAATCATGGGATTGTAGCCTCCTTCTGGTTGGAGCCAGAGAACTTATGGATTTGGAGATTCCTTCAAGTTGGAGCCTATAAACTAGGGGGTTGGAGCCTCCTTCTAGTTGTAGCTAGAGATCTCAGGGAGTTGTATATTCCTTCAGGATGGAGCCTGTAAATAGGGGGTTGGATCCTCCTTCTAGTTGGTGCTAGAGAATTTGGAAGTTGATGCTTCCTATGAATGTAATCTTTGATATATAATAAAGCATTCCATGGTTTTATCCCATTTGGGTTTCCACATAAATATTACTGTACTATGTATCTGTGTATGATGTGATGCATTGTTTTATGATTATATGTTTATGATATGTTAAATGCAATCATAAGTGAATGGAATCATTGATAAGATTACATGTTCTGATTGAAAGTGGTAAAAGTTCTCAATACTGATTCACACCCCCCATATCAATATTCCAACATAAATAATGGTGCCTCTACTTGTGTTTCTTTGGAAAATGTTTTCAAAGGGATTATGGCATATTTCTAGTTGTCTATCCTCAAACCTACGACCTAGTTTCATGAAAAAAATGACACAAATGGTCATCCACTCTCACTCAATCACGAGGTAGGATTGATCAAGCCATCTACTAACACACATTATACAATGTCAAGATTGAATTTAGGGATGGTGAGTAGACCATTGTTTCCCAATACTTTGTGGGATCATATACAAGAGATCATGAAATGTTCAGGTATGATATTACAACACGAGCAATTTAGCATCTCCAAAGACTCCACCTACACTTAGAATTCTACTCCCTTCACACAACATCATGATACAAGTATATTTAAAAATTTCAGAAATGGTATTTTGTTCCTAGAAATAATGCGCATAGAGAAATTGAAGCCCAAAGTAACCATGGGTTAAAACTAGCACTTTGTGATCACATAAATGTGGAAGAGCACATAACTAGGCCTACTCAATGTTTCTAATTTTGATGATTTGATGCTATGTATGGAAAGAGGGGTAAGAACAATCCTTTCATTATTTTGAATAATTGTCATTTATCATGATATTGAGGAATCAATTTTGTTTCTTTCCCATACTAGAAACTCAATCATTCCTCATATTTGATTTGCAACAACAAGCATTGGAACAACAATTTGGTTTGTGGTTTTACAAAGTAATAGCAGCCTCCAAAGTCAATGATGTAGTGTGAACATAATTGTAGACTCTATTCCTCCTATGACAAAGATTCAGATCTTCACTTATGTCCTCAAAGAAAAGCTTCAAGAACAAACACTTGAATAAGAACATATGATCTCATTTGATAGTGAGGAAGAAGTTTCAAAGCTAGTAACATGGTAGGGAAATAGGTCATGGATCAATAATGTTTATAGCATACATGCTAAAAAATACATAGACGAGGCATGCGACAAATTGTGTCCACTTTTGGATACATTGAAATATATCATTGGTGTGCAAGTACCCAGGTTCACCTTCATCCTAATAGTGATAGAGACCCCAACACAAAAGCATTCATAATTTAATGTGTCTTTGTTTTCCCTGATGATCAAGGATAGAGGAAAAAGAAATTGTACCTTTGAGATGTTGAGGTGGTGACTAGATTGTCTCATAGACTTCACCTTATCAGTTAAATTTTGTATATGTTAGAGCAGGGTAGGACAAGAATAAGCTGATTTGAGCAGTAGTGTAGTAGGAATAAGCTCTCTTGAGCATTTGGTATGGTTTTATGATTGATGTTGTGTTTGATGATGATGAGGCCATTCTAATGTGTACATGGTGTTATTATAAGGTTCTCATGCACTCCCAAGAAGAGAACATGTTCTTGAGTTCAATCTTATGTTACCCCTCATTTTGGTAGGGGTAACCCTAGTAAATTTCTTCACTAGGCCTTGTATTTTGAGCTTTGGATAGTTGGGATATTAGTTGATTTCATGGAAATTAATGGAGTATTTGATGGAATGATGGTTGGCTCCAATGATGATTAATGCACCTAGGGTTTGAGGATGGCCTTGGATTCATCTTAATTTTTGTACATCTTCATAGTTCCGAATGTAGTTCACATTCCCCAAGGTAGTTTACAAATCATGAGGCAAGTCACGACTATCAAGGAACTAGTAAAAACAATTTTGGGCTATTTTTACTTGCATGGGTCTCCTCTTCATGTAATGGGGAAGATTCCAGAACACCCTCTCATTTCATCACTTTTTGAGTCATTTATTACTTGATTTGAGGGTTGACCCACTTGTGTGGACTTTATGACAACTGTTAGGTGATATTATGACTTTATTTGACTTAGAGGTGTATTTTCCATTCTTTATGGAGGTTCTTTACTTGATTTTTGAACATGGTCACACCTTGAAGACACCTTTTGAGGATTCTCCATCTTTATTGAGGAGTCGTCCACTTCTTGACGCATTTATTAATTCTTTAATGAGGTTGTTCCACCTTTGGAGGCTAGACATTAGACCTTTATTAGCTTGGAATGATTCTACACCATGTTTTGAGGCTTCCACTGCACTATTTCAATTGAAAACTGAGCCAAATCAGTCCATCATTTTGTGGGATGTCCCCTTTGTTGAGGAAAATATATAAAATGATCTTACTCAAGCATTTTCATATTTTTCTTGGCTAAATAAAAATAGATGGGAATATCACCCTATGTTTATAGCCAACAAAAATAACATCCTAACTCACAAGTATTAATTACAAGTTCTTAGGCTAGTCTTTTATCAACAAAAAGCCTGCTGGAAATTCACTTTTTATGTAATTTTCTGAACATATTAGCTGCTGCAATAAATCTAAAGATAGAAGAAAAGTCACCAAGATGATAATCAAGACAGATGAGACATAAATAAATCCTTTATTTCATTCAAATTCACCAAAGAGTCATTTTCTTTACAAAATCGCATGCAGAAACTTTGAACCAAAGTCAAACTTAGACATCCCTAATGGAACATACAAAAGGACCTCTGATAGAAAACCAAAACTAAACTCTAAAACATGGATCAACTTGCCACATATTGCTGCCCACTTGACTCTGCACAATAGCCTTTGTTATTCATGAAAATTAATTCACAAACAAACAAGTCTACATAGACTATCAAAGATAGATCAACACCTCTGAAAAACAAGTGTGTGAATGATTTGATTCAACCCTGAATATTGTTGTCTACAATAAGACCCTGCTATCATAAAAGAGAATTAGGCTTGTGATGAATAATGAATGAATGAAAGATAAATTATCTCAACATAAACTCAAAGAGGAAACCTAAGCGTAATTATGCTTCTATCCTCCTCTTGTTCCTCCCTTTCCTTTTTCTTTTAACAAATTAGAATTGGTTGAAGTGGTTGAACCAACTCATTAGTTAAGTTAATTAAAAGACTCAACTAACTTTAGTTAGGGGGAGGAGTAATAATTATAAGAAGGGTCATAAATAAATAATAACTAGTAGGTGGGACTCCTTGTGACTCCCATTAGCTTATGATAATCATAACATAACTATTAGTTAAGCAAATCACACCTCCTTGTGACTCCCACCCATATATTCACATTCGTTAATTTAGCTCATGATATTTTGAATTATTTTCAAAAAACATTACCCATATATCCACAATAAGACATACTGCCCAAACATTCATGGAGTCAATTGTCACCAATAATAGATAACATAAAATTCAAAATCCATATTTTCCAATTGTGAGGCCATCTTTCCTTTGCTGATGTTGTCATCTTTTAGTCCTTCTCTTTGACAGAGGCGTAATAGGCCTCTGTTTTTATCCTTTTATTTGAATAACTCCTCCCTGCATGTGTTATTAATTAGCAAATGATCTTTTAATTAACCATACATGATAACTCTTTTAAGATATGAAATGGATTTTGGATCGACAATGCATTAGACTCATGCAATCCAATCCATAAAAATTGTTTTACTGTTAATCAACAAGCAAGGGGTGAAAAAGGGTTATGGGATATGTGAGGGGTTTGTATTGAGCGAAAATATGATGTAATAAGGGGAAAAATACATGGTTACTGCTCAATGAAAACAACAATCAACTGTAAAGAAAACCAATAAAACATCCCTGTAATTCACACAAGACACTGCCACCTTCAACTGCCTTAACACCAAAAATTTCTTGACTATAGTCAATCTCAGAACATGGAGTGGAAATGACTATGGGAAGGTGATGGGATTTGTAAGTAGTGGAAAAATAAATAATGGAAGGGAAGAAAAACAATTACTGTTCATGAAATCAATTAAGTGATCCATAAAACATTCTGTGGAAAGAGGTGCACCAACCATCAACCATTGTGACCAAAAAACATTTTTTGTGCATTTAACTAATTCACTGTTCATAATCAAATATCCAACATAGTGTCATCATAAGAAAGTATGCATTCCACACAATCTGTACAAGGGATCTATTCTTTTTCATTTATATACTTTGCATTTTATAACAATTTCCAAACAATAACCATTCCACTCTGTTATCCATCAAGATCAACCACTGCCCATACATTTATTCAATCAACAAATATACTCAAATTCATGTTTCCAAAATTAACAATGAAGTCACAGTATCATTGCAATTGGGTCTGTCATTTTAAATACAATGATATTCGTTGAACATATATAGGTAGTAACCAAATAAACAAGATCAAATTTCCAAACCTGAATTGACAATTAAACAGACAACAAGCACCATTCCAACACAATCTATGCATCGAATAATTCAATCATGCAAGTGTAACTCCACCACTGTGCAAGCCCAATTTAATATGACTCTAAAAATCTAGGCCACCCATCCAACATGACGAGGTATCAACAACAAACCTATCTCAACCAATGATCGGGCTGCAACAAAACATGCTTAGAACCCTGTGGGTATCCCTGAGTGTGAAAACCAAGCTCTATTTATCATACATAGTGCGCAGTCACCAAAACACTACAATGCAATATCTCCATTTAACAAAATCAAACACACAGTCACAATAATAACTCAATCCATTGTGTTGAGTCATCAATCTAACACAACATTACTTCGATTTAGTCCAACTGTAATCAACTATGTTGTGCAAACTCAGGCTTATACAATCGAACAATCATAAGGATACAGTGGATATAGTTTCTACAGTCATCCGGTTCAATAATCATTCGGCCCCAAAATAAAACCACAGTTATCATGACCAAATATTTTATTGTGCAAAAAACACCATACACACAACGCTACATGTGTGAGCAACATCAAGCATTGGTAACAAATGCCAGCTAAACATCCAAACAACTCTTAGTGAAAAAATACTAGGGACTATGTATCAACCAACCAATCCATTACTCTCGTAAAACCAATCGACCTAATAAGCTGTGACAACCACGCATACCCATGCATCAACTTGAATCGGGGCAACAACCCTCTCCATTAAACAATATTGAGTTATTAATCATAACATAAGTGACTGTGTAATTTGAGTTGTGCTAATAACAATGCAGGGTTTGTTATTATTATCACAAAGGTAGTAACAAAATGCCAAACCAACACATCATCATATGACCAACTGGGAAAGTTTGTACTCAAATTAATCGGTGATACATTCCATCCACCATAACCCATGGTAAACTTGATAGGCCCAACAATCTGCTCTACACAACTTCAGACTGGAGGCTAAGGGTTTGTTCCATATCCAACATAGGGAGAACAGAGCCAACTCCCTTGGTGGTGAAATCAACCAATGCCCAAGTGAAAAAAACACAGTGGCATAGAACATCTCCAACCATTGAACCCATAAAATCCAGAGACTTGACATAGCTACGAACGTGTGAGGATATCCAGCCGAACCAAGACCAACAAAACCCTTCAACTAAACTAGCATGGATAACAAAGATCTCTTGTGACTGCTAATGCCTAGGATAACCATCAATACTATGACTTCAAGATCAATGCAAAGAGACTAATCAACGTTTCACAATCACCATTTTACACAGTTGCAATACTTAAGGAAGGCACAAACCAATACACTTGAGCCAACATCCATTTCATAACCAGAGAAAACTCATGAAGGGACAAACAAAGACATACCTATAATAGAATGACTTAAAACGCAAGTTGGTCGAGCAGTTCCTCCCTGCTAAGAAATTAGAGCATAACCACAACAACAATGTTTGAACAATAACCCTACTAGGGTGGCATCCAATGACAGGAGTAAAGGTGATGTGCAGTAAATGCACATCACCTCCACACTCCAGGTTCATTCAATTCCTAGTACGCGACAACTACTAATCAAACAAACCATCCACTTTGAACTATGCATCGAGACCAACAACCTTTAATTTCCAAGAGAGCTATTCATATCACATATTACCATCTCCACTATATAGCAGTGCATGTCAACTATGCTCTATACAACCTCGATAACTCGCATGCCTATCATATGTTAACTAGGATTTGCCACAATCTTTTCAATGCATATAGTATAGAATGCTATCATATGATAGTTTCTTCTTTTGATTTATTTTCATTTTCTATTACTAACATATGTCTGTTGTAGGTGTCACAAGTAATAGATCCCAGAACAAACAACAATGATGACCATGAAAAACTCTGGTATAAAACTTGAGCTTGGAACAACAAGGGAAGCATGTATAATATGCCTGATCCATTATCCAATAAAACAAGACATCGTCAACCATGAAAGTAGTGTCATACAGTAACATAACATTGAATAAGCACCAGACTTGATTTTCAATCTACAAGGGGGTGCCGCATACTATTATTATTTAGCTTTTATATTAATAGGATTTTAGCAAAACTTTGCAGGAAAAACTCCATTGTGAATTTAATCATCAACAAATTGGCAAATCCACAAGGAATTTTTTTTTCAACAGATTTAGAACTAAGAACTCATGGTTTTGCAGACCAAGAACAGTAATTTTAGGAGATGTAACTAGAATAATTATGAAACAGGGGGAAGTGAGTGGATTTAATGGAAAAATGATCGGGGATTTGGGAATAGCTCATGAAAAATGTTAATTATGAGGGGGGTTATCCTTGTATGCATAATCATTCGACTAGAATCGGATCTTAACTCAAGGAGAAAAATTAAACGTTCTTCTCTTTTATTTTCAAATGGATGAAGAAATGGGAAGAAGAAGTAGGATATAACCAATCCTTTTATAAGACAACAATGAAAGTAGACAACAAATTCAAATGTATCCTCAGGGAAAACATCATGAAAACCATGTAAGCTTGATTGTTATTAACTAATAATATCTCGTAGGAGTGTCACTGTGACATAACTAATCCAACATCTTATTTTTGACTAAATTAAAAAATGACCAAAATCGAAATCCAGCAGAATAAAATTGCAGAAAATTGAAGTAGTAGAAATAAAGTGACAGAAAGGTAAAAACAATAGGAAATTTTTAAAACAAAAACGGAAATCAACTACTGTAAGTAGGAAAAGAGAAAATAGTGAAAACTGAAATAGGGCTACATTACTAAAATATAGAAAATCTAGACAACGTTAGAGCTTTTCAAGTTGGTTCCACGTAATGCTTTAGGTGAGAACCGTTGGTGCTGTAGGAAAACAATCGCTCGTGTAAGTATTTTAGAATGTAAGAATTGGTACCTAATACAAAAGCGATCTTGAAAGGACCTAGCCATAATTTCTGAAATTTTGAATGTCTTCCCCTATTGGCGTGAGCCGAATCCCATAGCAGAACTTTTTCATTGACCCTAAACTTGATAATTTTGACACTCTTATTGAAATATTTCTTAATGGTTTGTTGTCTCCTTTTAATATATCCAAAGAAAACATCCTTTGCTCTTCCAAGGATAGTAATGCATTTAATCTCTGTGAAACATCTGAACAATTTAATTCTTCAGTCTGTAGCATCAACCTTAAGAAAGAAAGTTTCAGCTCTATTGGAAATAGGGCTTATTGACCATAAATCAGCTGAAAAGGAGTACAACCAATTCTTTCTTTGGCGGTAGATCGATCTGCCTAGAGGGCATAAGTGAGGAGAGTGTGCCATTGATGAGGCCTCTCTCTGATGAGCCTTTTGTTGATTCTTACCAGATTTTTTTTGGTGGACTCGACTTGCCCATTTCCTTGGGGATAATAAGCCGATGAGGTGAAATGTTTAACCCCCAACTTGGCTAAAAACTGAGTCATCTTAGCAGAAATGAAAGCGGGACCATTGTTTGTAATAATTTCCAATGGAAGACCAAATCTGGAAAAAATATTACTTTCAAAGAAAGAAATTACCTGATTGTCTGTGGAATGTTTAAGTGGGACAACTTCAGCCCATTTTGTAAAATAGTATGTGGTTGTCAAAATAAAAAATTTCCTAGCTGAAGAAGGAGGGTTAATAGGACCAATAAAATCCAATCCTCACTTTGAAAAGGGAAAATCTGGCAGGATTGGTTGTAATGGCATGGCTGAAACATGTTCTTTTCTAGTGAATTTTTGCCACTTGTCACAAGACCTCAAAAAAAAATAAGAGGCACGAAAGATTGAAGGTCGATAATATCCTTTTCTAATAATCTTGAAAGTAGTGGTTTTTGTAGAAAAATGACCTGCTACATGAATGACAAAGCTTGAAGAACCATGAGCTTCTTGTAACAATTTATGTGCATCTTTGTTATTCACACAACGAAGCAGCACACCATCAACTAATCTTTGAAATAAGAAGTCTCCTATAATGACATATCTTGTAGATTCAAGACGAGGTCTTATTGTTTGGTGAGTGTCTAAGTTGTCTGGACATCTTTGGTTCTGTAAGTAATAAACCAAATTCCTATACCAAGGATGTTCAGACACAGGGAGGATCTGATCATCAATGTAAAAGAGAGATGAAAGGGAACTATTTTTTTCATCAATTTCTTCACCATTCTCAGCATGTTGAGCCAAGTGAAGGGTTCGGTCACATCCCTTAATAGTGGTAGAAGTCACAATGTTTAAATCATTCTCTTGGACCTTGGAAAACCAATGTGAAAGCTTCTCTGAAAGATAAGTCCATGAGAGAAAAAATTGACAGCAGGTAAAGGGAATTTTACCAACGTATGCTTACCTAAGATGTAGTGGTGAAAATTTTCGACAACCTTAATAAGAGAAAAAACGTGTTTCTTAATAAAAGATTATTTAAATTCACCATCAGACAAACTTTGACTCATGTAAGCCACAGGTTTTTCATTTTCTTGGTCATCATTTTTCATAAGGATAGCAGAAACTGCCTCCTCAGTGGCATTATTATATATCGTGAATTCCTTCTCAAAATTCGGCTTTGCCAAAACTGGTGAGAAGCTGATTGATTTCTTAATCTCTTCAAAAACATTTTCGACATCATAAGTCCAAGAAAAATAATGGTTCTGCTTAAGAATATTATGGATCGACTTGAACATCACTGCAAAATATGGAACAAACCTACAGACGAAGTTAATAACCCCCATAAAGGCTTGAACCTCTTTCTTGGAACTAGGGGCTGGAAGGTTAAGGATAGAAGCAATCCCTTCAGGATAGATACTTATTCTTGAATCAAAGATGATGTGTCCAAGGAGCTTTCCCTTGGTAACACCAAAAATGGACTTGGAAGGGTTTAGGGAAATTCCAAATTTCCTACATCACATGAGAACTTTTCTTAGATGACCAAAATGATTTGATCGGATTTTAGAGTAAACTGTTAAGTCATCAAGGTAGATCTGAATGATATTACTGATCAAATCATCAAAAGCTAATTGCATAGCTCTTTGAAAAGTGGCACCTGCATTAGATAAAACAAAAGGCATATGTTTGTAAGAAAATGTACCCCAACGAGTGATAAAGGTGGTTTTACATTTATCTTCCCTTTTTACCTTGATTTGATTGTAACCGAAAAACCCGTCAAGTAAGGACATCATTTGTGACCCTGCAACTTGCTGCAAAATCATTTCCATGTTGGGGAGAGGGATGTGATCCTTTATACTCGCTCAATTTAATGCACGAAAATAAACACACAATCTAATTTGACCAGTTGTTTTCTGAACGGGGACTAGATTTGAGACACATTTAGAATATTTGAATGGAAATATGATTCTAGCCTTCAAAAGTTTTTCCAACTCCTTTAGAATAGTTGCTTCTAGTGTAGGGTTGATAGGTCTTTGTTTTTTCCTAACTGGTTTTACGCCTTCTTGAATGGGAATGGAATGTTTTATAAGGCTTGGATCAAAACCACGAAGATCCTCATAAGACCAAGCAAAAACATATTGAAATTCACCAAGCAACTTGGAAAACTTCTCCTTCTCTTCATCTGAACATTTGGCACCTATTTTGACGTTCTTTGGAGTCTCAGGTGTCCCAATGTTCAAGGAGATGGTTTCACCCACCTTCCTTTTCGACTCTTCTTCTTTTTGTTTCTCCTTGTTTCCTACATCACTCGAAGAAAATGAACTCTCTAGAAGATTCAATCCTTTAGGAATCTTGTTATCTTCTATGGATATAATTTCCTTGGGCTTAAAAGGTTCATTTTGGATAAAAGCACAAATTCTCTCATCGTTAGGGAATACCTGCCAAGATTCTATATTGTCAGGAATATGTGGACGATATAGGGATTGAAAGGTACAATCAGGTCTGTGTGGCAGGAGTTGCCAATTTGGGGAGGCTGCAAAAACTACTAACTGGTCAACCATTGATTTTAAATCCCTTTTAACATGGGTGATGTTGAAAGATAAAAGGTTCGAGATAAGGGCCCAAACAGTTTGGGTGTATCCTTCCATCAACTTGTTGCTAGGAGAGTAAATTTTACGCACAAGATTCACAACAAGCTCGGAATCCCCAAAAACTAAAAGGTGACCACAACCAAGATTATAAGCATTTTCAATTCCTAATAACAAGGCTTCGAATTCAGTGACATTGTTAGTGCAAGCAAACTCCAACCAGTAAGAGAGGTTATGGATTTTTCCTACAGGAGAAATCAAGATAATGCCAGCTCCATTACCTTCATTTGAGCATGAACCATCAAAGTGCATGTGCCACATGCCATCATCTAAATCGATTTGTTCCATGGGAATGTTATATTCCTCGACAAAGATGGAATACACTCCTAAATCCTCTTCGATATATTTTACGTTAGGCTATGGGACACACTCTATGTAGGGTGATATCCTTCCTTCTCTAAGGACTATAATGTTTTTTTCATTCCAAGGAACAAATAGATGTGTCCCGTTGAGTGAGAGGTATCCACCCATTGAGGCTTTCCAATCTATTCTTAAGATTATTGAGTAATTTCTTACCGGCATATCGATTACCTGGATATTGAGGGTCGTCCTTATTTCAGGATGATCACACAAAAACAAGGTCACATATTTAATATTACCTATGGTGTTTTTTTGTAGACTATTATGAGAGAGCATGCTTCTGGCATTTTCATCTGTATAAGACAAGCCTAGACCTTCCATAATAATCTTCGACATCACACTTGGGCCTAAACCACCGTCAATGAGGCAACAATGGGAAATTTTATCCATGATTTTTACAGAAATATAAAAAGGGGGATTTTTTATAGGGTATCTAAAGTTATGTACACCTACTTTATTTATAGAAGAATCCTCTTCGTCTACCTCTTCGGAAAGATTGGCTACAACGGAAGATTTTCCTTCCATGAATTGTTTTAGATGCATCTGTTGTTCAGGGATGACAACCATGTCTAGGAGGGTTTCATCTTCTTTGATGTTGTCCAATTGATTCAAGATATTGTATTTGGAAGAGTGAAGAGGGGGAGTGATTCTTTGACTCTCAGGAATTTTAGGAACCTGAGGCATAGCATCAGTTCAGGATGAGCTCGGACTAGAAGAACTGGGAGGAGGGTCAAATTTTCCCTTAGGAGCATAGGCTTTGTTCCTAGTATTAATAAACATCACATCCTTTGGCTCCACAAAGTGTAGGACATCGATAGTAGCTTCTGGTCACTTATCAAAGATCTTATCTCTAGCACTCTTCTTTACCTCACATGTGGCTTCTTCATGGTTCTCCTCGCAAAAGTTACATCAACTCTAAAGAAGGATAGCTTTAGGATGAAAATTATTTTCAACTGGATTTATAAAAGGGTGTGTATAAGAGGATGGAACTCCAGGGGTGAGAGGGGAAACAATACCCTTCTGCTCGAATTCTATCATACAATTGTTCACATCTTGTACTAGTTGTAAGAGAGTGAACATGTTTGTATGTCTAACTGATTCTCCCTAGGGAAGACTAGTTCTTTCAAGCTGTTCTTCATACTCTGAGAAAGTATGCATAGTGGAACTGAGATTATCAATGGATTTTTCCTCAAGCCTATGACGGTAAGGAGAAGGCAATGCATTGTAGTAATGAATGAAAGAAACTAGGTTCTGAGGGTGGATAAGTTCGGGGATTTGATTATACAACTTGGTAAAATGCAAGTTAAAATATTTGATGGTCTCGCCATCTTAATAGGTGACATTATTGTATTCCCTTAACTTCTCGACAGGGCTTTTGGATTGCCCATAAGTGGATCAGAACCAATAGATTAACTCCTCCCAATTAGACAAGATATTAGGAGGAAGGTCAAAGAAGTCAATTGTGGCCTTTCCTTCCAAGGAATTGATGAACAAGTGCATGCAGGTGTCATTGTAGTTGGCCCCTATGTTATGGCAAGCATTAGAAAATTCCACTAAGTGTTCATTGGTACTAATAGTGTTATTCCTCGGAAACTTAGGAAGGTGCTCTTTAAACTTTGGAAGTGGATGGGTAGAAGATGCTAGGTTAAGAGGAGAGAACACATGCCATGGTGTGGTTGTGGCATCTTCTTTGAACTAAAAAATTCCATACTTTTTGATGACTTTGGTGGGATTTGTGGTAGATTGGACAGGGATATGTTGGCTATATAAGCTACCAATCATCGATGACGATGATGATTGATAAGATGAAGCACTTCCAGTTCCACAAGTGCCTCCACTAGATGCCATCCTATGGGTGGTAGGTGAGGGAAAGAAAGACGAGTTGGATGAGTCAGATAAGGTCCTCCTTAGATCACCTTGTTGGATAGATAACACACCATTTCTTATTCCTATTTCATCAATAGGATTGATTTCAAGTGACAAGCCTCTTCTTCTTCTAGAAGCACGAGAATCTAAGGATGTGAAAGAAAGGCCAAAACTAAAGAAACAAAAGGTTACTTCTGATTTTTAGGTTGTCTATGTCTAGCTTCCAATTATTCTTGAACACTAATATCTCATTCAATTGCTTCCCAAGAATGGTTAAGCTCAGCACGGGTCCTGGCAGTGTCTAAAATAGTATGAAACAAGTTCAAAGCAATGTTGGTTTGGTCTTGGAGACCTGGCTCAAGGTTTGGGTGCCTTGCAATAGGAACAATATTTAAAAGAAAAACATTCAAGAATCAATATCAGAAAAGAAATATGTATCGATGAGAATTGAGTATAAAAATTAACCAAAGAGATATCAAGGATCTCCCCAGTATTGTCACCAAATAAATCTTGAGGAAAAGATATGAAATGATCTTACTCAAGCATTTTCAGATTCTGCTTGGCTAAAGAAAAATAGAAAGGAATATCACCCTATGTTTATAGCCAACAAAAATAACATCCTAACTCACAAGTATTAATTACAAGTTCTTAGGATAGTGTTTTATCAACAAAAAGATTGTTGGAAATTCACTTTTTATGTAATTTTCTGAACATATCAGTTGTTGAAATAAATGTAAAGATAGAAGAAAAGTCACCAAGATGATAATCAAGACAGATGAGACATAAAACAATCCTTAATTTCATTCAAATTCACCAAAGAGTCATTTTCTTTACAAAATATCATGCAGAAACTTTGGACCAAAGTCAAACTTAGACATCCCCGATGGAACATACAAAAGGACCTCTAACAGAAATCCAAAACTGAACTCTAAAATATGGATCATCTTGCTATAGATTTCTACCCACTTGACTCTGCACAATAGCCTTTGTTAGTCATGAAAATAAATTCACAAACAGACAAGTCTACACAGACTATCAAAGATAGATCAACACCTCTGAAAAACAAGTGTCTGAATAATGTGATTCATCCCTGAATATTGTTGTCTACAATAAGACCCTGCTATCATAAAAGAGAATTAGGATTGTGATGAATAATGAATGAATGAAAGATAAATTATCTCAATGTACACTCAAAGAGAAAACCTTAGCATGCTTATGCTTTTATTCTCTTCTTGTTCCTCCCTTTCCTTTTTCTTTTAAAAAATTAGAATTGGTTGAAGTAGTTGAACCAACTCATTAGTTAAGTTAATTAAAAGACTCAACTAACTTTAGTTAGGGGGAAGAGTAATAATTATAATAAGGGTCATAAATAAATAATAACTAGTAGGTGGGACCCCTTGTGACTCCCATTAGCTTATGATAATCATAAAATAACTATTAGTTAAGCAAATCACACGTCCTTGTGACTCCCACCCATATATTCACATCCATTAATTTAGCTCATGTTATTTTGAATTATTTTCAAAAAACATTACCCATATATCCACAATAAGACATACTTCCCAAACATTCCTAGAGTCAAATGTCACCAATAATAGATAAAATAAAACTGAAAAGCCATATTTTCCAGTTGTGAGGCCATCTTTCCTTTGCTGATGATGTCATATTTTAGTCCTTCTCTTTGACAGAGGCATAATAGGCTTATGTTTTTTGCCTTTTATTTGAACAACTCCTCCTTGCATGTGTGCTTAATTAGCAAATTATATTTTAATTAACCATACATGACAACTCTTTTAAGATATGAAATGGATTTTGGATTGACAATGCATCAGACTCATGCAATCCAATTCATACAAATTGTTTTACTGTTAATCAACGAGCAAGGGGTGAAAAAGGGTTCTGGGATATGTGAGGGATTTGTATTGAGAAAAAATATGATGTAATGAGGGGAAAAATACATGGTTACTTCTCAATGACAACAACAATCAACTGTAAAGAAAACCAATAAAACATCCATGTAATTCACACAAGACACTACCACCTTCAACTACCTTAACACCAAAATTCTCTCGACTATAGTCAATCTCAGAACATGGAGTGAAAATGAATATGGGAAGGTGATGGGATTTGTAATTAGCGGAAAATGAAATAATGGAAGGGAAGAAAAATGGTTATTGTTCATGAAATCAATTAAGTGATCCATAAAACATTATGCAGAAAGAGATGCACCAACCATCAACCACTATGACCAAATAACAATTTTTTTTCATTTAACTAATTCACTGTTCATAATCAAATATCCAACACAGTGTCATCACAAGAAAGTATGCATTCCACACAATTTGTAAAAGGGATCTGTTCTTTTTCATTTATATACTTTTCATTTTATAACAGTTTCCGAATGATAACCATTCCACTCTGTTAACCATCAAGATCAACCACTACCCATACATTTCTACAACCAACAAATATTCTCAAATTCATGTTTCCAAAATTAACAATGAAGTCACAGTATCACTGCAATCAGGTCTTTCATTTTAAATGCAATGATATTCATTGAACATATTTAGGCGGTAACCAAATAAACAAGATCAAATTGCCAAACCCGAATTGACAATTAAACAGACAACAACCACCATTCCAACACAAGCTATGCACTGAATAATTCAATCATGCAAGTGTAACTCAATCACTGTGCAAGTCCTATTTAATATGACTCTAAAAATTTGGGCCACCCATCCAACACAACGAGGTATCAATAACAAGCCTATCTCAAACAATGATCAGGCTGCAAAAAAACATGCTTAGAAACCCATGGGTATCCCTGAGTGTGAAACCCAAGATCTCCATATCATACACAATGAATAGTCATAAAAATACTACGATGCAATATCTCCATTGAACAAAATCAAACACACAGTCACAGTAATAACTCAATCCATTGTGCTGAGTCATACATCTAAAATAGAATTACTTCGATTTAGTCCAATTATAATCAACTATGTTGTGTAAACTCATGCTTATACAATTGAAAAATCATAAGGGTACAATGGATATAGTTTCTACAATCATCCGGCTCAATAATCATTCGGCCCCAAAAGAAAACCACAGTTATCATGACCAAATATTTTTTTGTGCAAAAAACACCATACACACAATGGTGCATGCATGAGAAACATCAAGCATTGGTAACCAATGCCAGCTAAACATCCAAACAACCCTTACTAAAAAAATACCAGTGACTGTGTATCAACCAACCAATCCATTACTATCGTAAAACCAATCGACCTAACAAGATGTGACAACCATGCATACCCACGCATCAATTCGAATCGGGGTAGCGACCCTCTCCATTAAACAATACTGATTTATTATTCATAAGGGAAGCGACTGTGTAATTTGAGTTGTGCTAATAACAATGCATTTTTTTTTATTATTAGCACATAGGCAGTAACTAAATGCCAAACCAACACATCATCATATGACCAACTGGGCGAGTCTGTAATCAAATTAATCGGTGATACATTCAATCCACCATAACCCATAATAAACTTGACATGTCCGACAGTCTTCTCTACACAACTTCGGACTGGAGGCTAAGGGTTTGTTCTGTATCCAACATAGGGAGAACAGATCCAACTCCCTTGGTGGTGAAATCAACCAATGCCCAAGTGAAGAAAAAATAGTGGCGTAGATCATCTCCAACCATTGAACCCATAAAATCTAGAGACTTGACATAGCTGCAAACGCATGAGGACAACCAAATGACCCAAGACCAACAAAACCCTCCAACTAAACTAGCATGGATAACAAAGATCCCTTGTGACTGCTAACACCCATGATAACCAGTAATACTATGACTTCAAAATCAATGCAAAGAGACTCATCAACATTTCACAATCATCATTTTACACAGTTGCAATACTTAAGGAAGGCACAAACCAATACACTTGAGCCAACATCCATTTCATAACCAAAGCAGACTCATGAAGGGCCAAAAAATGACATGCCTATAATCGAATGCCTTAAAATGAAAGTTGGATGAGTAGTTACTCCCTGCTAAGAAATCAGACCATAACCACAACAACAATGTTTGAACAATAACCTGACTAGGGTGGCATCCAACGACATGAGTAAAGGTGATGTGCAGTAAATGCACATCACCTCCACACTTCAGGCTCATTCAATTCCTAGTACGCAACAACTACTAATCAAACAAACCATCCACTTATGCATCGATACCAACAACCTTAAATTTCCAAGAGCGCTATTCATATCACATATTACCATCTCCACTATACAACAGTGCATGTCAACTATGCTCTATACAACCACGATAAGTCACATGGCTATCATATGTTAGCTAGGATATGCCACAATATTTTCAGTGCATATAATACAGCATGTTAGCATAGGATAATTTCTTCTTTTAATTTCTTTTCATTTGCTGTTACTAACATATGTTTGTTGCAGGTGTCACAAGTAATAGATCCCGGAATAGACATCAATGATGACCATGAAAAACTCTGGTATAAAACTTGAGCTTGGAACAACAAGGCAAGCATGTATAATATGCCTGATTCATTATCCAATAAAACAAGATATCGTCAACCATGAAATTTATGTCGTACAGTAACATAACATTCAATAAGAACCAGACTTGATTTTCAATCTACAAGGGGGTCCCACCTACTATTAATATTTATCTTTTATATTAATAGGCTTTTAGAAAAACTTTGAGGGCAAAACTTCGTTGTGAATTTAATCGTCAACACCCTTCTCATGAGGGTTTTATATACATGTGGCTTGACCACCTTATTTTATTATTGTTTTAGAGTAATTAGTTGTAGGAGAATGTCATTTTACTCTTCTTAGGCGTAGTTATAAGGAATCACATGAGATAATAATATTTTATTGTAAAGGAAAGTGAGAATTAATCTATAAATAGAGGTGACCTTCCTCATTTGTACTCATTGTTTGATTTCTAGAGATCTCACTCTTTGGAGCCTAATTGACATATAATTCTTGGATCATTTATGGTGTAAAGGGTTATTTCTTTGGGGATGAATGTTGCCAATTATTGAACCTTCTCTATCTTGGTTTTATTTGGTGCATAAGTATTAATGGTGAAATCCTTAAGCCTTATACAAAACTTCAACATCGATCCATTTGAGGGGAAGTCTACCACCTAGAAGGAAGATGTTATAGTGTTTCTCATTCTTTATTCCTTTGTTTCTTTGGTGATTATTTGGTACGTTGCTTTGATCTTCCTTTTGGTTCCCTAGAAAGAAGTATTAATTATATTCATCAAATCATAGTTGATCTAGTTGGTGAGGGTTTTTCCATGAATGTTCCCTTCTTGTATACCTTGACATTCATTTTTAATATTGATTGGGTGAGGGATTAATATTCCTCTTGGTTATAATCTCAAAGTCAAAATCCTTGAAGGAAATAAGCCAACTCCTTGGAGGGTTTCTTCTTGACATCATTTCCATTTGATTCACCTTGACTCTATTTCCCTAATTGTATTTGGAACTCATATCCATCTCCTTTAATCACTTATTATAAACCCAAAACCCCCAAAATTCCATTTTTCTAAGGCCACTTTCTACATCACCTTGTGCCCTCGTGGCATTTTCTTGGTAATCCTACTAGGGATACACCCCTTGAGTTGGAGGAGAGTCGGTCCAAAGTGCAAAGGATAGGTTTTTGAGGTGACAATGATGGCTATCCTAATAGTTTCCTTTGATTTTCACCTTGTGGAATATGGCCTTTATCATTAAGTACAATTTGAGCGGTAACATGGATAACAATACTCAAATGGTCCCCATTTTTCATATAGTCACCCATAATTAGTTCAATGGCTTTGTTAGACCATAGATATGCTACAAGATTCAATTCTTGCTTCACATGATAATATGAATATTTGGAGAAGAATCTTGTCTCCTTTTTTATTGGGGCAATGGTAACTACTAGTTTATTTTCCAATGGTGAAGTTTTACCTAGCATTGATTTGATAACCACCATGGAGTCTCCTATGACTATCAATTCCTTGAACTTGGTTTCTTTGGCCAAAAGGATTCCACATAAGAGTGCATATGCCTCAACCTGATTGCTTGAGTTTTTACAAAGACTCCAATCATAAGTAACAACCATTTTTCCTTCATGATTATAGAGAATACCCCCCACACTTTCCACCCCTTTCAAAACATATCAATGTTATGAACCATGTTAATCCATGTTTTTTTTCAAGGAAAAATATCTAGAAATTTTATTATTATCTATAACAAAATCACAAAATTAGATGTTGATGTGCATTTTAGGTGGCATTTTTAGCCCACATATATAAGGTTTCCCCAATAGCCTTCAACTAGATACAACACATGTATATACAAAAATACAAAAAAGAGGTTTAGTTTTTTCTTACTCATCCCTTTACAAAATAAAAAAATAGAAACATATCACAAATCAGTCCACCTTCATCAATGTTCATCAAAACATGTTATGTCTTCAAGATACATAAAGTGTAAGTAGTAAAACTGTATTACACAAATCTAAAACCAAAATTCATGAAAATATTTTGAGTGATTTTTGTGAGTTTTCTTGATTTTCTAGGTCCCTTTTTCCAATGCTAGTCTAGCTTTGGATAGTTTGTCCACCTCTATATCCCTACTCCTATAGATACATTCAAAAGTGATGCGAGTGAAATAAAAAATTCTACACTTGAATTCTTGGAGTAGAGGAATTAAAATGAATTTTTGAAAATCGAATACTCCATTCAGCCATTGTATGAATAACAAGGAATCCTCATAATTATAAATGTGTAGTTGAGAAATGCCCTTTTCTTGGGCCAAGAATAGTGTGAGACTAAGATTTATCATCTCAAATTATTATTTTCATGTCCAATGCCAACTGAAAATGAAATGTTGTGAGCTCTTGAGAGATATAGAACACCTCCAACTCCTCCCTATGGAGGATTTCTATGAGAGGCACCATAAAAAAATCCCAGAGTATGCCCATATTTACAAGGTTGTGGGATTTCTTGGTGGGAGAGTGGGAATTGAATGTTGAGGAAAATATGAGAGGATGTTTGGACTTTGCATATAATATTTTACTGGGATGGTCTCTTTATTTTGAAACAATAGGGAGTTCCTTGCTAACCAGAATCCCTGGGAAATGGCAAGAGGAAGGGATTTGTAATTTGACATTGTCGGGTTTGAAACCTAGGTTTTTAGAGATTCATCTATTGAAATACCTTTCCAAGCATTTTTTAGACCTGCTACTTTATTTTCTTCCTTCCATACATCTTTAAATTAGCTGCATGACAATATGAGATTAGAGTTTGTTTCAGACTCTATCTTATAGTAAGAAGAAACATCTTCCCAGGCCTTCAAAGCTTATCTTTTGGAGTATATCCCAGGTGAGGGGTTTTTTATTTAAGAGAATCCACATATTTTTTTTCCTTTGTTGTGAATTTGAATTTCCAAACATTTTTCCACCACTAGACCTATGGATCTTCTTTGTTCTTCTAAACTAGAGCTTTGTATCCAAATTTTGACTCATAATTTTTGGTTAGATTCAGAGACCAAATGAGTTGATCCTCTTCCTATATTATATTCACAAAGAAAATTCAAAGTATTTTTGTTTATCTCTCCCATATAGATGCATCTTCCTCTCTAAGGACAATTTCTCTCCAATATAACCATTGATGATTTCCTATAGTTTAATTCCTATAAGATATTTGTCTTAATGAGTGATAACCTTTTCTTTGGAGCTCATAGATTAGATGTGTTGGAAATTTATGGGCTTCCTTACATCCTGTGAAAGGGTCTAATCCTATGAGTACTTGTTGTCCCATTCCAATTTTCTAGACTAGCTAATTTCCCACCAAGTGAAAGGTAGAAAGTGTAGCTTTCCAAATGATTGTAACATTTTGGAACTTTTTTTTGGATTGTGGATCCAATCCATGATGGATTATTGAGGGGAATATTTGGCTTTTGTGTCTCATTCCTAGAGCCATGTTCCTTGTATGAGCCTCCAAGCATTGTTAGTTGCAAGGTATTTTGAGAATAAGAATATGTTCTTTAGTTCCCAACCTCCGATATTTTTTTATCTTGCCAACCTTTTCAAAGAGTCTAGTACTGTTTTTTTTTCTTCTAAGCTTCTCCAAACCATATGGAGAGAAAACATAATTGTTTGATTTTTTCTTGTATACCTTTTTGGATTTAATCTAAATACATACAATAGACCGATCTGCCTTAACTAGGACCAATCTTCCTCCTCACAATAGCCTATGGTTATACTAGATGTTTACTTTTTTTTTTCATCTTTGATAAGAGCCATATATAATTTGTTTTCTTGTACTAATTGACAAGTTTAGATGAAATCCTAGATATTTAATTCCAACATCCAAATATCCTATTTAATAGGGAAATATCTAGGTGATATAGATATTTTTGATCTTTGAGAGACCCCATAATAGGATTGATGATTTCATAGTATTAATTTGCATCCTTCTGGCTTCACAAAAGAGATATGTGATCTCATGAATATTTTATATCATTTTCCTTGTACCTTCACAAAAAATGAGTATGTCATCAATAAAAATAAGGTGAGTTGTGTTAGAAGATGGACCCAAATTTATACCTTTGAGACTACCAATTGCAGAGGTTGCCTTTAATGATATGTCAAGTCCATCATATACCAAAAGAAAGAGTATCAATGACAAGGGGCATCCTTTTCTAATTCCATGCTCAGATTTGAAGAAAGGAGACATGGATCCATTTAGAATAATGACAAAGGATTCCTAGTTTATGCAACTCAATACCCATGATACAAAGGAATGGCAGAAGCCTAGATGTATGAGAAAGAGTCTAAGGTACAACCAACTCATTTGATCAAAATCCTTTGAGAGGTAAACCTTTAGAGTAAGGGATTTTTTGTTTTTGGTATTAATTGGGAGAATCTCTTCTTGTGCCACTCCCACAACTTCATGAATATGTCTTCCTTTTAGAAACCCAAATTGCTCTAATGAAATATGATTTGAAAGGATACCTTTTACCTAGAAGAAATAATTTTGGAAATAATTTTGTAGATACATTTGTAGAGAGGTATGGGTCTAAATCTCTCAAATGGAGTAGAATTACCATTGTTAGGAATCAGGGTGATGAAGGTAGTGTTGAAAGTTGCCAGTGATTGGCCTATGGAGTGAGAGTATTCTACCACTTTCACAAGATCATTTTCAATGAATTCATAGCAAACCAAGAATAATTATATAGGGACTCCATCCAACTCAATACTTTTATCCTTTTGAAAGATTCATAAGGTTTGTAGAAGTTATTCATTTATAATTTCATCCATTAGGCCTTGATTATCCTCTTGATTAACAAAGCTTGGAATTTTGTTTTCTATCTTAAGGATTTCTACTATAGTGGCTTTGGATCCATTTTTTTAAAAGTGTGTTGAAGCAATGAAATTCTTCTAATTCCATATCAAATAAGGTGGTTTCCCTAGATACATATTCCATTTCTACCCCCTAGACCATATTTATATTTTTCCAATTATTGGAAAAGAAATGGATTTTTTTTATATTTTCATCTTCTGCCTACAACCAAATTACCCTACTTTTTATTCTCCATCTGTGTTCTTTATCTAATAATATTTTCCTCCTCTTATCCTCAAGCAACTTGAGTTCATTTTTTTGGTAATTAGTAAGGAATCCATGGCCCTCTCCAAGGTAACAATTTTCTAATTGGGCTTCAATATCTATGAGAAATTTCTCATAATTCTTTCTCTTTTCTTTAGACCATTTAATGGAAACTTGTTTTGTTTTTTTCAAATTTTTATGGAACTGGATGGGAGTAGATTCTAGAGAGGAGTTGCCAAAATTTTTCCAACTCTCCTTAATTTTTCCCAAGAACATATCATCTCCTAACCATTTTCAGATTAATTTGAAAGGGTTGGGGGGTTTATCCCGATGGGAGGCCATTTCCAAGAGAACTGGGTTGTGATCTGAGTCTCCTCCTATAGAGATCCACTATTGGAAGTTGATATTTTATTTAATAAAGGATTCAAAAATCATGAAACAGTCAATGCATTTTTCAACCCATGCCTCTATTCTCATATTTATCCAAGTGGGTGAGATTTTTGTTGGTGGTATATCTAGTGGACCAACTATATCGAGTTTAACAATAAAGAAATTTGTTAATGGATTCACTTGAGCCACTGAACCCCAAATTTTTTAGGCATCCAAGGATAAATTTAGATCACCCCCTAACATCACTAAGCCATTTTGAAGCTATAATTTTTTAAGGAGGGATTTCTAGTAAACTTTTAGGTCTAAGTAAGGGCCATAAATGTTTATGCAGATGATGTCCTTTTCTAGGTTTTGTGAATACTGAGAAATTCTTAGGCCAGAGGGAAAGGCTCAAGAATTTGATAGGGACAAAAAATATTTATCCAACTAGATATTAGTCCTTCTGATCTACCTTGAGAATCAATAGAGGAAAATCCAAACCTTTAAGAAGAGATGTTATATATTTGATAACTTTGTCTCTTTTAGTCATAGTTTCTTGTAAGAATAAGATTGAGGGATTGTGATTATCCACAAATATTTTTATGGCCAATTTTTTTGAGTATTTGGCCTTTCATTGATAGTTCAAAGAGAGGTGTATTATTTGGTAACCCCTTTTGGGGAATTCACTCTAAGAGACCCAATCAATGACCATTTATTTTTAGTTTGGACCTCCGAGGTTGCTCTCTTTTGTGCCAAATAAAGGAAGGATTTTATTACTCTTTAAGTGGGTTTTTGTTCTATTTCCTCCTAGGTATCCCCCTTGCAACATTACCTGCAAAGTGGAATATCTTCTATCCCTTGAAAAAATATTGTATTTGGAAGATTCAATGGACTGGGTGCCAAAATGAGCACCAAGGTTAATAGGGTGATCAATGAAGCTAGATGAGATAGGCAAGGAGTGTATTTTTATTACTACAGAGCATAGTCCTTTAAGGTGAATTAGGGGAGGGGGTTGGGAAGAATTTATTTTGGATATGATAGATAGAAATTCCCATAGAGGGGCTTCCACTTGTGGGGGGAGTTCAACCTCCCAATAACCAAAACAAATATTCTCATAATTTTGTAAGAGAATAGGGGAAGAAGTAGAAGCTATCTTACCCAAGCATTCCAGACTACAATTGGGTGAATCTAGGGGATCTTTGAGCTTTCATGTTTGGTCCATTGCTAGAGGTGAAAATAAAGTTATGAAATTTCATGGACCTTCCTCATTTCATGCCTTATTCAAAGGTGACTAGGGATGAACCATATCTTCCTTATGTTCCTTGCGAACCCATACTTTCCTTCTGATAGGAAGGGAGCATTCATTCACTAAATTTTCATATTAATGATAGTGGACATATTTAAAAATGATTCCTTCATTATCCAAATCTTGATTTTATGTGGATGGCCCCTTTCTAATCATAATAGAATTCTCCAAGCCTTTTGACAGTTCCAAGCCGACTAGGATACAAGCCATTCCCATATGACCTAAATTATTAAATGAATTATCCACATCATAAAAAAGTCACAAAGCATTCCCTATTTCTCTAAAATCATCATCTGGACCTAGAATTATAGGTAATCCTAGGATCCTGACCCACATAAGGACATAATCCATATGTTCATACTTAGCATCAAATTCAATTTTCCGTTTTTTCAAGAATAATGCTTGGGAGCCCCATGTCCATTTAATTTGTAGGGTTTTGTTTGAATATTATCCTTTGCAGAGAATCTAGAATAGCTATCCTTTAACCATTATCATGCTACAAGGAGCATATCCAAGCAATCCTATAAAATTTTCCAAGTTCCAGGATTTTAGGGTTCACATAGTTCATACTTTTGCTTGGAAATATACCTACAATATTTGAATCCTCCATGTTCATAATCTTATGAATCTTTATTCCTTATCCCAATTGCAAATTTATGGCTTCTTCTTTCCTTTTGACACATTTACAATGTTTTTTAGAATTCCCCAAACCTCCTAATCCCAACCCATCCTAATTATGGGACATAACTTTATCGACCAGGGCTCCAATCATCATCTCTCCAGATAACTTACTTCCAAAAAACATTCATTCATCAAAACCTCCCTCTTATTTAATTGAATCCAAAGGTGAAAAGGGTAAACTACCTAATATCATATCAAGTGGTGTTGCACCATCATCGTTTTGAGTGGGAAATGAATACTTGAGAAGTAATTGTGGTGGTTGATGTGTATCTACTATGACAACCCTAAGTAATAATCAATTGTCATGGTTTAATTAATTGTTTAATGTATATTAGTTTAAATAATTAATCAATTAATTTTCCTGGTTAAATATTTGTTGAATGTGAATTGGTTTAATTAACTAATTAATGAACTTAATGATTAAATATCTGTTTAATAAAAATCTAGTTTAATAAATTATTAATTATTATTTTGTATCGAATGATGGAACCATTAAAGAGAAGGGGATAAGGTGGTTGGCATTGGATGGAGGGATAAGGTGGGTGAGTCTTAATGAAAGGGAGAAGGCGGAGAATGAGAGAGGGAAAAACACTCGGGAGAGGGGGGATTTTTGAGGGAGTGTTATTTTTCATATTGGGAGACTGTATTTGAGAATTGTTTTGGAGAGATTGGAAGACTGTATTACTAGTTTTTGGTTGGAGAAGCTTGTTGTAGGACTGTTACAGGGGGGCACTTGTTGTTGGGAGTTTTGGGCTCAAGGGCCAGGAATCCTTATGGAATCCTGGAGCTAGGGAGATGGAGAGGCTATGTTCCTAGCTGGCTGGGAGGTTAGATGGTTTTGGGTAGAGCATCAGGCAGAGTTGGAGAACAACAGTAGCATCAGTTAGAGGTATGTATTTTCATTATTATGCTGTGTTATGTAATTTATTATGACCTTCTCATAAATTTTAATTATGTTGAATGATTATGAATGGTTATATGTTGAATAAGGAATTGTAAAGATGTTAGGATAGCACTTCTCTAATTGAATTTATGTTTTATAAGGCTCTGTTGGAAGAGACCTTACACATGGTATAAGAGCCTTAGTTTGAAATCTGGGACCAAAGGCCCACCTACCCACCCATCCTCTGGACTCTGGGCATAAGGCTAGGCTATGTGTTCTGTAAACAGCTTTGAAACCCTCTAAAACTTTAAAACTTGTTGGCCTGTACAAGTAAAATCCTTGAAAAGGGTTATATAAACATAAATAACTAGATGTATAAATAATATATTTAGGGAAAACTTATAAATCTAGGCCCGAGGGCCAAGATCAAGCTCCATCTCCACCTAACCTGCAAGCAAAGCCCACAAACATAGATATAAATATAAATAATAATATACATACTGATAAAAAAAATATAGTTTAACACAGTTATAAATATAAATAATACACATATTGAAAATGTGAAGGAAGCACATGCATCCTTTCTAATGTAAAGGAAGCACTGCACTAATCTAAGCAAGTATGACCAATTTGAAGTTCATAATAATCTAAACCTTCTTCAAGCAATTCTTTCAACCCTATAGGAAGATAATCAAGGTATTCTTTCAATCCTTCATGGTTTAAAATGAAATAGGTGAAATGGTTGTAATAAATCAGCCCTTATGATATTAAAAGGGAAAAATCTTTGGGCTTTATTCGAATGCATCAAGCCCATATATCAAAGCACATAACCAAAATCCAAGCACCAATTACAAAGACATGTGTCTAAGAATGCAAACATAAGTCGCAAGACACAACTCATCAATCGTCTATAAAATAAAAATAAAAATAAAATGTAATATATATATATATATATATATATATATATATAT